>CAUYON010049072.1:0-13471 GCA_963573935.1 Arctocebus calabarensis
AATCTTAACCCCCTCTCTTTTAACCAACCCTTTGCCCCCCACCCTCCTCCCTGCCGCCCCTGCGGGGTGGGCGGCCCCCCCGCCCCCCGGCGCGGGGGGGGCGCCCCCCCCGGTCTCTAATCCCTGTACCTGGCCTCATGACGCTGGGACACAGGGAACCTCTGTGGCTCTGTGGCTCTGCTTGGGTTGCAGGGCTGTTGAGACCTTGGCATCATTATCAGTTAAATTCCATAAGGCTTCAAATAATGCTTGTGAAGCCACGAGCATTCCTTTTGGCTGGGACCAGGGTTCTCGGAGGAGCCTGGGAGCCCTTAGCTGTACTAGTCTCAGCAGGGATATGAAGGAAGTCTTTTTTTCCCACTTCTCACACGCTTGCCCTTCCCAACTCCATGCTAATGAAAACTTCTGGCCAGGACATGTTATCTACCCATTGTTCTCCGAGACATTTACCTGTGTGTTAGTCAACTGATACCCTGTCTATCAGTTTTCTTCATTCAGGTAACATTTATATGATGCTTACTATGTGATAAGCACAATGTGATCTGATACAGTGCAGTCCTACCCACAACTCATTGAAGTCAGAACTCTTTTATTATTCCCATTTTACAGGTGACAAAATTGATGCTGAGACCCTTGCTCAGAATCTGCCAGCTAGCAAAGGCTGTGAGTCAGCATGTGACCCCAATGCTTTGACTTCAGGACCCCTGGTACTTGCCTTGCTATGTCGTGTCCTACATGCCACTGTATCCGCCACCCTGAAGGCTGTGCTGAGTATCCAGCTAGTTGTGGCATGCCTGTTTATGTGCACACTTTATACGTGCTGCAAACGGAAGGCTCTGTTTTTGTCAAATCGTGCTATTTTCTTCTCAGCATGTGAAAATCCATCACAAATGAAAACTAGCCTTATTTTACATAAACACTTCCAATCTCTTCCCTTTATCAAAATAACGTTGCAGCAAAAAGTCATTTTAAAAACGTGAAGCAAATTCTGCATCAGAATGCCAGTGGGTACCAACTGCTCACACATTGAGGATATTTCTGTCGGAGATGAGATGGTTCCATATTTAATCCTGCAAACCCACCATACCAAAATATGTACAAGACAAGCGCGTAAGGAGGCGATGAATCACAAGCAGACAGGTTCTTCTCCTCCCCGGAGAGTTCACTGCACCATGTTTAGGAGATGGGAGTCCCTCTGCTGAAGGACTACAATGGCAGGTGCAGACCTGGGTTCTGTGGGGCACCACCCGCATCTGTTGGTTCACTAAACATTCCTGGAGCACCTCTAGAGTGACCCTGTAGCATGAGGGGCTGTCGAGAGGAATGGGCGTGCTCTGGCCATGTTCTCGTGCAGCTGACAGGTCAGTGGGCGGTAGACGGGCAGTAGCCACTTAGATGAGCACCTGATGCCCACAGGAAGACACAGAGAGTAGAGCAAGGGGCCGTGGGGCCTCAACCAGATGCCCCAGAGCAGCTCAGCCTAGGCTGAATGCCAGGTAGGGGGTGGTCAGGGTCAGGGGATATCTTCCTGAGAAAGAGAAGCTCAGCAGTCCTCTGAAAGATGAGTCGGAGATAATTTAACCAACGTCTGGGGCACAGTGAGAGGCAGGAGATACTGCAGTGAGGGAAAACTCGTCATCAGAGGTGTCGCTAAGTAATCCCTGACAAAATGTTTTCGGTGGAATAAGGGAGGGAGATGCCGCATAGAATCTGTCGCTTTTGGCATTCCACTGTGTACATGAGATGTTCAGGGAATACACGTTCCTACTGTAGAGAAAGCTGTTTAATTACGAGTCAGCCTTTCTCGAACTTGTTTGATTATGGCATCCTTTTATCATGGAACAGCTGTTAACATCTTAAAAGGTATGTGTGTTTCCTGGGATCTAGAGACTCTGCTGAGCTGGGGCTCTCTGTGCTCAGGACAAAGGTCTCAAAGGTGCACTGATAAGTGACAAAGATCCAGAAGGAAAGATATAGAGGAAAACAGATGGTGAGGTACGTGTGTGTGTTTGAAGGACATAAAGTGGTTGTGTATGCAGAGCACTGCATATTACTAGGGGGATATTGAGAAAATTGATAGTGCTGGCCCTATACCTTCCACCTTCCTACTCAGTTTGAATGTTTTACAAGGAACAAGCATTACTTCTTTAGTAATTACAACCGAAAGAACAAAGGAAGTTGACTTACAAAGCTACTTATCTACAAATAATTTTTCAGGTGACACTGGGATCCCGTAAAAGAAAATACACCAGTGTGTAAGTAGGTATATTTGGCTTCCTAGGTGATAGTTCTCTCTACGTTGTGGCGGTGGTTGGCAGTGGTTGGTTAGAGGCAGGATAACTGTTAAGTGAGTTGTTTATGGCAACCAGCGGGTGCCACCTTTGTAGGAGATTGCCATAACTGTCATATTGTGTCCTTATGGTGGCAGTAGTTATTTTAAGATAAATGATGTTGGCCTGGGAAAAGAGAAATGATTTCCGTCTGAAATGATTCTGTGATACTCAGCCATCTGCTGATGGATGTCACAGACATGGGGATGCCCAGCCTGAAATACAAAGACCAGTCTACACTTGAATGTAAATGTGTCATGGCTTCCAAGGGTCAGACTAAAAACTGGGATTAGAAGTGAGGTTTTCTTGTCTCAGAAGGGGCTGTGCAATCTTGTTTTGTTCTCTCACTGACATCATATGCTTACCAGGTGACTTGTAAGAGCCCCTTTTGAAGTAGCTGTCTGGGCCTCAGTGGACCTTCTGAAGGTAATGGAGGCCCAGGGCTAATGTGGCTAAAGATGTGCACCAGCGAGTCCCTCTGCCCCCCATCGCAGGCCATATCCTATACTGGGGACACATGTCATAGGAATCTGGGCCAGGGGTTCCTTGTGGGTCTGATGAATGCCTGGCAACAGCACAGTCAGGCCGTGGAGGTAAGATGCACACTGCAGGTGTATTCCCTGCTCGGGGCCACCACTTCCTCTGGATGACATTCAAAAGTCCGTGCCTCCAATATTTGGGGTGGGTTTCTAGTAAAAATGACTTGGTGACTGTCTTTCCCTATTTCTTCAGACTCCATGTGCTGCCCAATGTGGCAGCTCCATTTTGTGGTCTCCAAAGGGCCCCTTTCTTGTATTCTCCCTGCATTCTTCAGCAGAAGAGGTATTTCTGTACATTTTGATGTTTTTCTCTTTCCTTCCCTTTCACTTCGAGGCAGTAGAATAATTCTTGAGTGGTTTGTACCTCAACAACTACTGCTGTGCTGTTTCTAGCCCCCACACACAGACGTTGCGTGTCTCCATACCCGTGAGGATGCAGCACGCTGTCACTTTGCTTTTTGGCAGGTGGGTTAATCCACATCTTAGAGAAGAATCAAATGGATGAGAGATTTTGGGGGCATGCAGCTTTATATGGTGAAACAGACTGGAGTCACATGTCTTCCTGTTCCAAATCTGCGGTTTCCCACTTGTGCTTCGAAGCACAGCCTCAGCAGCTGAACCCCATGGGCACACCCTCGCCTGTCATGTGTCCACTTCATTCAAGGCCCTTGGATGAAGGGAGGTGGGGCCAGACCTGGACCTCAGAGACTCCTCACCTCCTCCATTCACTGTTCTCAAGGGCAGAGTGGGAGGGAGAAGCTGGCAGGACAGCATGCCTCAGGAACCCAGATGAGGTGGCGAGGAAGGGCATTGGTTGGGGCTGTTGGGGCTACAGTCAGGGGGCCTGTGGTGGACCAGGTGGGGCAGTAGTGGAAGATTCCTTCTGCAGGCATGAGAGCCTGAGAAAAAGCCAAACCCCACAGTGCCTCCTTAAAGGCCACACAAAATTGGGTGGTGGTGACTTGCCTTTTCACAACCCAGACTTTAAAGAATTTTTAGAGGTACTTGCTCAGTGAGGTTTTACAACGTTCAAGGACTTTTCCCTTGGGTTTCAAGAACAGGATGTCATACTCTCTGCATCGCTTCAGTTTTTTCCTGACCAGTGGTAGCACCTGTCTTGGGACCGTTTCTGTCCCCCATTCATCAGGAGTAGACTATCTCCCTTCATGTAATATCTGTAGGTCTCAAATTTTGTCTACCCCAAAATACATATGTTGAAATCCTAACCCATGGTAGGTCAGAATGTGGCTGTACTTGCAGATAAGAGCTGTAGGGAGGTGATTAAGTTAAAATGAGGTCCTTCCCTAGGGTGGGCCCTAATCCAGTGTGACCGTTGTCTAATAAGAAGAGGCCTGAGGGACAGCAGGTGCACAGAGAGATGGCCACTCGGGCACACAGCAGGTGCACAGAGAGATGGCCACTTGGGCACACAGTGGGAGGGAGGGCGGCCATCTGCCAGCCAAGGAGAGAGGGACAATCCAAGCCTGCCAACCTTGGCTTTTATCTCCCAAAATAAATGTCTGCTGGTTAAATCACCTAGTCTGTAGTATTTTGTTATGGCTGACTAATACAGTCCCCTTTTGTCAAAGAGCATTTGAGGCAGGTGTGCTGAAAGTGGGCCAAATCAACACTTTTTCACCCCCGCCCCCAATACCAAAAGGTCTCCTTCCTTTTGGCCTCCTTGTCCCCCCCCCCCCCACTTTGTGAACCCTGTGTAGCAAATGGCTGAGTGATGTTCACAGCATTAGTTTTCTTTAGCTTAGGGACAATATCACAAACGAAGAACTTCATTTTATATGTAAGAAACACTGTGAACTCCTGGATAAAATTCATTCCATCCATTCTTACTTGAGTGAAAACCCAACAGGTATCAACATAAAATCCACCAAGGTGTTCCTGTCTTTCCAGGGTAGCACTAGGTAGGACAGCAGCCTCCTGCAGACTGCAGGCAGGTGCTGTGCGGAGTGCCCCATCTGTTATCTCTTTGGACACCCGTAGGGCCCCTGCAGCAGAAAGGAGGAAGGCTCCTGGACAGTGGACAGGCTCTGAGGCCAAACTGCTGGAGTTAAGAGTCAAGGTGTGACTGCTCACTTGCAGTGTGTTCTCAGGCAAAATATTTAACCTCTGTGCCTCAGAGGAGAATACGTTTATCTAACTCAATACATAAAGTTGTTGTGAGGACTAAATAACAGAGAGAAGATGAAGCCCTGGCATATCAGAAGGCTCAAAAATTGTTCATTATTAATATTGCTCATCCCATTTTATAGATGAGAAGACTGAGGCTCCAGGAACTTATGTTATTCGTCCAAGTCTGAATTCAGACCTAAATCAGCCTGGTCCAAGCTGCCATGCTTTAGGGAGCTATAAGAACCTCCCCCAGGGATATGGCTTGGGAGAAGCCCAGTCCCCAGGCTGTTCTTCCCTGATGATGAGGGAAGAGTTTCTTGGGTCAGCCTGGTCAAAGCCAAGATCACAGTGTCACCCTGATTGTTTCCTGACCTCAGCCAGGAAGCATCCGTGTGGCCATGCCAGTGGCTCGAATATTAAAATGATGTGTCTGCTTGGTAAATAGCTCCGAGACCCTCTCCCCAGTGCCCCTTTCCACCCCAGGCCTTCGCAATAATTAAGGGGCTGACATGGCAGCCGAAGGCCTGCACCATTGTAATTGGCCAGCACCTGCTCTACAGGCTGCAAAATGTCCCCCCCACTTGGCACCACTGACTCCCCTTGGTCAGCACCTGCACTACAGGCTGTGATCACTGAGCCCCTCCTCCCCCAGTGTCCCACAGCTGAGTTCCCTTGGTTAGCACCTGCACTACAGGCTGTGATCACTGAGCCCGTCCTCCCCCACAGCTGAGTCCCCTTGGTCAGCACCTGCACTACAGGCTGTGATCACTGAACCCCTCCACCCCCAGTGTCCCACAGCTGAGTTCCCTTGGTCAGCACCTGCACTACAGGCTGTGATCACTGAGCCCCTCCCCCCCTAGTGTCCCACAGCTGAGTTCCCTTGGTCAGGACAGGCTGTGATCACTGAGTCCCTCCTCCCCTAGTGTCCCACAGCTGAGTTCCCTTGGTTAGCACCTGCCCTACAGGCTGTGATCACTGAGCCCCACCCCCACTGTGCACCACTGACTTCCCTTGGTCAGGACAGGCTGTCAGCGCTGAGGGCCCCGAGCTGTGGCCTCATCAGTGGGGAAATGTGTGTCCTCTCCTTCAGCCCTGGGGCTCTGCCTCTTCTCTGAGGGGAACCCGCAGCCTCTGTCTCATCTCCCCTGCTGCTCCATCCTGGTTCGCATATTCCTGTTCCGGCAGCTGCCCCTGCTCTGTCCACACACCCTCTCAAGCTGGCTGAGGAGGCTGCTGGGGCTTTCTTATAGCTACTGCCCTAGGACCCTGCTCGGCTGAGGAATGAGCCTTGGGCTGCTCCTGCATCCTAACCCAGGAGGACCGCCGTCCCACTCAGAGTACCTGCTATGTGGGTTGCCATTCTAGGGTGGACCTTCCTGGTATCTTTCCGAGGAGGCACGGTGAGCTCCCGTCAATGTTCTGAATGGAATCTTTCCGAGAGTGACCAGGCCTGTGGAAGCTTCTTTATTTTAAAACCAGGGTGGGTGGGTGGAGAGGAGTGGAGTCTTTCACTCCCACATGCAGGGCCAGAACTAGCGCTGTGTCTCAGGGTGGCTGTGAGTGCAGGTGTGGCATCCAGTCCCCTTGTGGGCCATCGGACTAGGTAAGCTAGCTAACTCTGTGAGGGTCAGTGACTTCTCTGTGGCATGGTGGGGAGACCCTACCTAAGGGGAAGAAGGGAGAGGAGTGGTAGAAAGAGGGTTGTGGAGGAAAGGAGTGAGGGACGGAAGGGGGGGGAGAGCAGGAGCAAGCACCTGGTGTTCCTCCAGGGGGTGAGAAGCACATAGTCAGTGCCCCTCCGAGACGCGCTAGGCTGGGGTCACAGAGAGTTCTGGAATCTTCTTCATGAGGTCGGCACCTGTGGGACCTGGACCACCAGTCTGGGACCAGCCTTAGGCTCCTCTCAGCCTTGCTGGTTCATTCTGTGGCTGGTATTATTGATAGCCTGACTCCAGAAATGCTCTCTGCTTATGCTGACACATTTCATCCTAGAGTCCTGGTTTCTTTTTCCCTGTAGCTTATTCTGAGGAGGTTGATGAAGAAGATATGATCAGACGTTGTTTTAACTGTCAAGATATGAAATATCTTTTGGCACTTTTCAGCCTTTTATTTCCTTCCAAGTCTCACTCAAGTTAATAAAAAAAGGAGAGAGGAATTTGGGCTATTTTCTACTTATATAGGAAAAGCCATCTTCATGCTTCATGTGGGTTCTGCAGAAAATATTTGAAAATGAATTTTATTAGCTCATGTTAGAAGTTAACAGGTACCTTGTCACTTGAGTGAAAAAGGACTTGGGGGATAAGGGTGGAAAACTAAAAACCTCCAGGGGTGTGGAGGCCCAAAGAACCGCTTGCATGTGGAAGGCACAGTGATGAACAGAGTCTGTGTCTGCCTACGGGCCAGGGCCTCTGTGTGCTAGCTCTCAGCAGGTGACAGCTGGGGCCACTGGGGAGAAGTGAAATCCTACACGTGTGAACTCTGCAGCATGTTGTGAAGGCCAGTCTCTGAGTTTATCACTGAGAAAGGTGCTCCCCAGGGAGGGGTTACAGGCTAAGAGGTCAGTCTCCAGGGGTTCACAGTAGGGACTCTTGGCAAGGAAGGATGTAATGAAGCTGGGTGCACAGAGACGTGCGTGGGCCAGGACTGCCTTCTGGCCCAGACGCAGTCCAGGGGATGTTCCTTGTTCAGCCTCCACAACCTCTCCACATTCTCAGTAATGCCAGCATTTGCAAGGCAGGGCTGGCCCTCTTTATGCAATCCGAATCTAGAGACTAGCAGTTCACTCGACCCCAGAGTGAACTGGAGATGAAGTCAGACCTTTGAACAGAATGGTGGGGAGTCTGTTCTGAGCCTGGTCCCCTTTTCAGACAATGTAAGAGCAAAAATAATACGCTTTTCCCTTTTCGAGCAGCCCCTTCTCCTAATAAATAGCTTAGTCATAAGAGACACATAATACACTTTCAGGCTGTGCCAGAAGGAACCTTATCTTCCATTTCCAGGCCTGTAGCATATAATTCTGTATAATGGATGGCCTCTGTCTATGGCAGGGTGTGGTTTATATTAACTCAACTGACAGAAAAGCTAAGTCAAATGTCCTATTGACAAAGGCTAGAGAGCAAGATCTGATTTTAAATGGGCAGTGATGATCAACTTGGTTGGTGAGGAGTCAAGGGGTATGCTGGCACCAAATGGCTTCTTTATGGCCCCTGGGCCAGGGCAGGACCAGCCAAGAAGTGAAGTAAAGAGTTCAAGCATGTTTATTATGTCTTGGGGGTCTCTGCATTAAAAATAATTACGCTAAAGGCAGTAGATTGCAATGTTATGGACATCGATATGGCTAGTTGAGAGGAAGCTGGCTTTACAAAGGCTAAATTTCTGATGGTTTCAGTATCCTTCTGCATAGATACTTAGGGGGACTGAGGTTTATTACATGTGCAATAACTGTTCTACAAGTGGCCCAGTGCAGTTTTTCTGGCCTTCCTCCCATGCTAACCCTCTGGCAAGGCAACCAAGGAGAGGCAACCAAGGAGAGGCCTGCTAACCAAGGAGAGGCAACTCAGTCAGTGGTGCTGGGTTGGCACCACCTGCCTTCACGGACTGAGGGGTCAGTGTCTTGGTCCTGCAGTGGGAGGCTGGCTGCTGTGTTTAATCTTAGAAGCAGATGAGGCTGGGTCATCACACAGCTTATTTCTCAATATATGTATTCTAAATACACAAGGAATTCACAAAACCGAGAACTGACTTCGTCCATGGTCGGCATCTTGAAGAAGGATCCCCCTGTGCCAGAGAGAGAACCAGGGAGCCTCTGGGCACTGACGGGTAGAGCAGTGGTTCTCTGACCACTTACTGGTCAGAATCACTCAGAGAGCTGTGTACTTGTAAAAACAGCTTTGCTGACACAGGATTCAGATACCATGTAGTTTTCCTGTGAAAAGTGTGCAGTTCAGTGGTTTTAATGTGCCGCCATGAGTCACCAATTTTAGAGCATTTTCCTCACCTTACTAAGAAACCCTGTAACTTTTATCTATCAACCTGTGTGCCCTCCCTCCCCTAAGAAACCACTGATCTTTCTGCCTCTATAGATTTACATTTTTTTGACATTTATTATATAAATATAATTATATAAAATATGATCTCTTGTGGCTTGTTCATTTCACTTAGCATAATATTGTCAATAGTCATTCATGCTGTAGTATATATCAGTGTCCATTCCTTTTTATGGCCAAATAATATTCCACTATGTGTATGTACGTGTGTATGTGTGTGTGTGTGTTTTTTTTTTTTTTTTTTTTTTTGGCATTTCAAGTCACATTTATTCTTCTAGAAACAAGAAGATTTTGTGTACAGCTTTATATTTTAGATTAGCTATTTTTCTTTTATTTTTATTTTTTTATTTTTGCATATACATGTGTTTATTAGGTTTCCACTTTTTGCCTTCACAGAATTCAAAAGGCTTAATATTTAATAACAATAACAGTGTTTAAGATATACTAGAAACAGAATCCTCAAAAAGAATGAAAGAAGATAAATACATTCAGAAAAGAAATCAGACGACTACTGCATTGAAATATTAAGCAATATCAATAATAATAATGCAAAGAAATAACATTCACATTGTCAAATAAGAGTATATCTTTTATAGAATTCTTTAACTCTGAGGCTCAGTATAGAGTCATCAGTTAACTTATATTTTTTTCTAAAGTCTCAAAAAATAGACAACTAATATTTAGAAATAAAAGTAAAAGATAATTTTAAAAAACAGATCTGTTTTTTGTGTGTATTATTTTGTATATTCATTCATCTGCTGATGGATACTTGGGTTGCTTCCACCTTTGCCTATGTGAATAATGCTGCTGAGACCGTTCACATTTTCAAGTGGACACATTTTCATTTCTTTTTGGCATATACCTAGAAATGGAATTGCTAAATTGAATTATAACTCTATATTTAACCATTTGAAGATTGCTAAGAATATGTTCCATTATGATTTAATAACAAAAAATAAATTAAAAAAATAAATAATCATTTAAAGAACTACCAAAGTGGTGGCATCATTTTCCATATATATCTTAAAAGGAAGATAGGAAAATTGGACTCAACTAATGTAATGTTAACATTTTAGAAGCCCTTACTATACTCCATGAACTAGGCTAAGTTTTTTTTTTTTTTTATTGAGACAGAGTCTCACTTTGTCACTCTTGGTAGAGTGTTGTGGCATCATAGTTCACAGCAACCTCCAACTCTTGGGCTGAAGTGATTCTCTTGCCTCAGCCTCCTAAGTAGCTGGGACCACAGGCACCCACCACAATGTCTGGCTATTTTTGTTGTTGTTGTTGTGATTGTCATTGTTCTTTGGCCGGCCCAGGCTGAGTTTGAACCACCAGCCCCAGCTGCTGAGCTACAGGTGCTGAGCCTGGGCTAAGTGTTTTAACTGTATTTATGATCTCCTTTAATCCTCCCAGCAACACTCTGAAGATCAGCACTGTTTTGTCTCCTATTTTATAAAGGAAAAAAGGGAGCTCAGAGACATTGAGTAACTTCCTGGGTATCACATAGCCCACTAATATACTCACTTATATGCAATATTGCCTGAATATGATTCCTGTGTAGCAAATGAATTTCTAGAAAAGGTTATCGAACCTGTAGCCCTCCAGCTGCATGCTGTTTAGTGGAGGACTGTTTAATATGTGCAGACTTTATTTTTGTTTGCTCATCAGCCTTTATTAGTGCTTTTGTATTTAATGTGTGGCCCAAGGTAACTCTTATTTACAGCAGAGAAGAAAAAGGGTTGGACATCCATGAAAAAAATGTGTCGGTTGGGCTGATAATGAATAGATGTGTCCTGTTGTTCTCTCTCTCCCAGACATACCCCAGCACCACCAAGATTAGTCCAGCTCAGTTCCTCAGTGTCCAGGTGGGCTGAATGGACCAGAGAGCATTTTCCCCTTGTGCTGCAGTCCTGAGAGCAATACCTTTTGAGTTTAAACAACACAAGAGTTCAAGATACCAGAATTAAAGCCCTTTAAGAGCCTGCAGAAACATAGGCTGGCAACTGCTGTGGCTTTTAAGATGTAATGGTTTAGCTGTGCCTTGTGTTCTAGTTGAGGGTAGATTAGCAGAAGCCGTGGGAACAGATGCCATGCTCTAGCAGCTGGCCTGCATCTTATTTCTGCATTTCCTCTTTGCAGAAGAGGATTTTTCCATACGTACTGGATGTAGATTATCATCTCTGCACACCGGTTGAGGATAAACCTGGGCTGGGACTTCCAGCGCTTCAGCATTATTGATGGTCTTGGCCCAACTGCCTCTTGGAGGAAGTTGATAGGGATGTATGATGGAAGGATATTCATAGCTCCCTTTAAGTGGCAAATTGAAAAACCCTACTTAATCAAAAAAACGGCTGTGGTTCATCACATTTCAATCTCGTTTTGAGCTGCCTCTATACCCTCAGAAGATTTTTTTCCCCCTGTGCTAGCAGAACTTTTGATTACTGTCTGCATATATCAACTTGCAGTGAATAAGCTTGTCTCTGAGCCTGGCTACGGAAATGTCATTCTGATGAGGGTGGCAGCTCGTGCTGTGCCACAGAATTCAGGAGAAGCAAAGTTAAGTGTGCTTCTGTGACATCTAAGTTGGGAACTCAGAAGTCATCATTCGAGGTCAGAGGGATTGGCTGCTATTGAAAAGCTGTATGTAATTGCTCAGGTGGACCCCTGACTAAGGGGACTTTGAGACAGAAGAAGTTTAGAAATCCACAACATTGGCAAAAAATAGGGAAGGAATTTTGGTCCATTTTTCTGCTTTATTGTCATTGCACTAGATGGTCAGTTTTCCTGTTCACAGAATAACATTCCCCCCACAGGGAGTCAGAGGGCCTGGAGCTAGCACATTCTGAGCGGTAGCTTTTCTTTCTTTATTTTTTTTTTTTGAGACAGAGCCTCAAGCCTTTGCCCTGGGTAGAGTTCCCTGGCGTCACAGCTCACAGCAACCTCCAACTCCTGGGCTTAAGTGATTCTTTCGCCTCAGCCTCCCAAGTAGCGGGGACTACAGGCTCCCTCCACAAAGCCCAACTATTTTTTGGTTGTAGTTCTCATTGTTTGGCAGGCTGGGGCCGGATTTGAACCTGCCAGCTCTGGTGTATGCGGCTGGTGCCGTAGCCGCTTGAGCTACAGGCGCCGAGCCAGCAGTAGCTTTTCTAATTTCACCCTTGGCCTGGCAGCCAGAGCCTTCCCTTCCTGCTGTGCCCACCCTGCCTCTCTCCCCAGTGTCTAGCACCTGCCACCAAGTCCCCATCAGTATGGGTGGCCCTCTGACTCTCCCTCGTGCACACCATACCCCTGGATAGATCCGGCTCAAAACATTGTGGTTCTGAGGCATTCAGGAAAGAAAGTCCACAGTGTATACAGTTGTCCTTAAGTGGTTTGGAATGGAAAATAGCATATGTGCACATGTGTGTTAATAAGTAGAGTATGAAAATGTTAAAGCAAGGGAAATTAAGTGTTCAAAACAGATTTTATAAGAAGGAAGCACAAGTATTCTTCATGCTATTTTTATTCTTTTACCTTTTCTGTATATTTGCAAATGTCTCCAAATAAAATGTTATATTAATTAAATATATTTAGTAGAACATGCGGTCATCCTTGAGCCCTCTCTTCTACCACCTAAAAAACAAAAAGGACTTAGAGGTAGTTTTAATTCTTCTTTGTTATTTTTTTTAATTTTCAAATAATAATTGTCTGAATATCAGGATTGTCTTCTTCAACATGAATCAGATTGTATCACTTCTCCACTCATAACCATAACCTTCCATTAGAAAAACTTTGCTCCCCTCTTTCCTTCTCAGAACTCCCCTCTCCCATGCTCACTCCCCTCTGTTTAGACTGGCCTTGTCGTTCTGAAACACTTAAAGTTCATTACCACATGGGGGTCATCTTCCACGAGATAGATGCTCCATGTGCCTGGAATACTGTCTCCCTGTAATTTTGTACGGCTTCCTCTCTCTCCTCGTTCGTTCACGTTACTTGTTTGAATGTTACCTCCTCAGAGATGCTGTCTCTGACCAACCTTCTTTAAAAAAAAAAAAAATCCCTGTGGGCTCCATCATTCTCAGTGCTTTTCTGAGTTATTTTAAACGGTAAATATGACCACTTTTCTACTACTGAAATTGTTTTATGCTTTTTTTGTTATTAGTCCAATAAAAGGCAAGCTCTGGCTTGGTACCTGTGGCTCAACAGGCTAAGGCGCCAGTCATGTATACCTGAGCTGGCTGGTTCGAATCCAGCCTGGGCCTGCCAAACAGCAATGATGGCTGCAACCAAAAAGTGGCCAGGCGTTGTGGCAGGTGCCTGTAGTCCCAGCTACTTGGGAGGCAGAGGCAAGAGACTCACTTGAGCCCAGGAATTGGAGGTTGCTGTGAGCTGTGATGCCACAGCACTCTATCCAGGGTGACAGCTTCAGGCTCTGTCTCAAAAAAAA
>CAUYON010049074.1:0-29282 GCA_963573935.1 Arctocebus calabarensis
AATCCACACTCCCCCATCCACACACACATCCCCCCTCCCCCATCCACACACATCCACCCTCCCCCCATCCACACACATATCCACCCTTCCATCCATTCATCTGATCCACCTCATTAAGGGGCAGTAAGGGCTGGACATCAGGAGCCCACAGCCTGGGTTTTCAATCCTGGCCCCAGTGCTTACAGGTTGGTTGCCTTTGGGCTGGTCACTTTACCTCTCTGTGCCTCAATTTCTATTTTTTTTTTGTTAACAACCATTAATTATTATTATTATTATTATTTTTTAGAGTTTGGCCTGGGACCAGGTTTGAACCCACCACCCTCGGTACATGGGGCTGGTGCCCTACCCATTGAGCCACAGGCACTGCCCTCAATTTCTTCAACTACACATGTATAATGAGAATAAAAATTGCACTCACTTCATAAAACCTTTTGTGAGCCTTAAGTGAGATTTGCCCTTGTCAAGAGTGTTTTATGATTAGCTGTTGTTGTTTCTATTGTTCTTCACTCACTCATTATTCAGTTTCTGTGCTCAGTTAACTCATTCATTTATTTACAATCACTGTCCTTGTCTGAGGAACCAAGCTTGGTTTTCTTCTTGGGCCTTTTTAAACTTTCCCATCCCTTTTATACTTTCCCACCCCAGCCTTAGGTTTGATGATTGGGGCTTTTCTCAAAAACCAATGCTCCAAGCTTATCCTAGAAACCAGAGACACTGAAGAGGAGAGGACCCCTCAGCAACCCCCAGCATGCTGCCCATCAATCTCGGTTGCTGAGCAACTTGAGGCTGCTTTTGGGTTCTTGGGTCTCATACACCTATCTTTGTTCAGTCCCTTCCAGTGGGTGGAGAGCCAAAGGCAAGAAGGACAAGAGGAAAATTACCAGTCTTTTTTCTTTGCCAGGTTTTTCATAGACATCTTCTGATTTAAACCTTCCTTATAGCCTTTTGAATTACAGAGCCAGTGTCATTTTCCAATAAGAAAATGGAGTTCAGAGAGGTGAAGTGACTTTCCCAAGGTCACGCAGCAAGGAAAGAGCAGAGCTGGAATTCATAACTGGATCTGGTAGGTTTCCAATCTAAATGCCCTCCCCCAGCTCCTGCCAGCTCTCAAGGGTGCTGCTGGTTAGGAGAGGGGCTCAGATTTGGAGTTTGTACCTGCTGCTCCCTCCCACCCCAACCACCTCTGCTGTCCCTCTGAGCTCAGTCTTCATGCCCCCTTGACCCATCCATGCCTAAAGGCCCAGGAACCCGTACAGATCTGTAACAGTTTCAACTGGGGTGGGATGGGACAGGGTGGGGAGGGTGTGTGACTGCAGACGGTCCTGGGAGAGCAAGGCCACCGGAGTTCTCACCATGGCACAGGGTGGACAGCAGGCCTGGGAAGCCAGTGGGAGGGGTCTGGAGAGGTTGTTCCTGGGCTTTCCCTCCAGGTTGCGAGGGCCTGGCCCCAGGGAACAGAGATACAGTCTTCTGCCGACTGTAGCAAAAACAGGCTCAGCGTCCATCCCTGTCCTTGCCAGGCCGGAACCTGGCTTTGGGCCCAGGCGGATCCGGCCTCTGGGAGCTTGGAAGTCACGTCCTTCTCATCATCCTCCAGCCTGGGGCAGCATCCCCGTGTCAACTTCATTCAATTCCATCCGTTCCACACATATTTCTATGTGCCAGTCCCATGCCAGCTACAGACAGTGCCTGTTCTCAGGTGATTAACTTTGTCCCTGTGCCACCCCAATTTATCCATGGAGTGGTCAAGAGCAGAGCTTTCCATGGGCAACCACCTGGGAGAGGTGCCAGGAGAGGCAGGCTGAGAGGGCAGGCCCAGGCTGGGCTGGCCTCATTCATCCAACAGCACCTGCAGCTCCCACACGTGTTAAATGCCGGACCAGACCTGGGACACGGAAGGAAACGTGATCACAGCGCGTCCTCACACTGCCCGGGTGCTTATCCACCTCCTACAACAGTCTGGTTCAGTTTGACAGTATAAGGCGTCCCCATCCCAAACATCCATCAGTAGAAGAACCAGTAAATAAATAGAGGAATATTCACATGATAGAGTACTATGCATAAGTTAAAAAAGAACAAACTGTTGTTACAAGGAACAGCAGTAGGAGCCCCATCACACGGTGATGGGCACACTCATCACCGTGACAGGCAGACACTCTGCCTGATGGTGTCTACGTGAAGTTCAGGAACAGAAGGGCTGGAATAAGGGATAGAGCAGCGGTTCTCAACCTGTGGGTCGCGACCCCTTTGAGGGTTGAACAACCCTTTCACAGGGGTCGCCTAAATGCATCCTGCATATCAGATATTCACATTAGGATTCATAACAGTAGCAAAATTACAGTTATGAAGTAGCAACGAATATAATTTTATGGTTGGGGGTCACCACAACATGAGGAACTGTATTAAAGGGTCGCGCCATTAGGAGGTTGAGAACCCCTGCTAGAGGGAGGCAGAGTAGGGATCTCTGGGGACATCTAGACTGAGAGGATTTGCGATGGGGAACTTTCTGGTGTGGGCTGCACGGTATATAAAAAATAATGAACTGTACACCTCAGTGTATGTACTTATTGCACATTTTGTTTAATCTTAATTAAAAAAAAAAAAAGACAAAAAGAAAACCAAGACCCAGCATCCTCATGAAGAATGTGCTTTGCTTTCCTCATGTCCCTATTTTCTGATTGCAGTGCCCCGATTTCCTTTGAGGAGTATCCATCCACCCCAGCAGATACAACCTCAGGGTAGACACAAGGCTGTGTGTGGCTAACTAGAAACTCGCTCCTGGAATGTACATTGGAGGCAGAGTAAGAAAATAGATCAAATGCGGGAATTGACTCACTCTAGAGGCATCTGTCTGCCAGTCTTGATCTTAGGCAAGGACAAGGGCTATTGGACAACCAGCCTTCCCAGCACTCCCTCCAGCTCATGGGAACCATAGCCTTCAAGCCAAGCCCATGTGGCATGAGGCAGTCACTTCCAAAGACCCTGCCCCAACAAGTGCAGCACCACCCTTGCAGAAGGAGCAGTCCTCATGGTAGGGATAAGAACACCTGGCAGAGCCTTTGGGACATCATTTGCTGAGGAATAAAATCAGGGTCCTCCTGAGCCCGCTTCTTCTCTCCTTCTCTACCACCCCTACTTCATCCAAACTCTATCAGCTCTCTCTGAGATTGTTGGGCCATTCTCTCAGCCCAACGCCCTGCTCTCAGCCATTCTTCCTGCTTGGCCAGAGTGGGCTTTGTGAAGAATTGAGTCATGTCACCTGCCCCTCTCAATCCCATGGGTGGGCACCTTTGCTCTGAGCTGCTGGTCATGGGCTTCTTCAGTCATGTGCCATCCAGCCACATGCTGCCCACTATGGTCTTCTGCTTTCTGTCACTTGGTGCAGGCTCCTTCAGGTCCCTGTGTGCCTGGCCAACTCCTCCTCCTCCTGCAGCCTCCACTGGGGGTCCTGCCTGTGGAGCCCTCCCTTACCACAGTGCCAGAGCTGTTCCCTCTTCCCTGCCCTCTGAGGGTCTGGGGCCCTTGTAGTTTGCGATAATGGATGGTTTCAAAGTGCTGTCTTTCTGGCAAGAATGTAACTTCCTGTGGAGCCATAGCTAAGGATTTCTTGCCCATTGATGGTTTTCCTAGTGCAAGCACATGGTGAGTGCTCAATAAATACTAGCTAGCGAGTAACCAAGTGAACAAATGGGCACTGATCCTAAGCCATGTTATACTTAGAGCTCAGTCCCCCGTGGACCCCATGGCCAAGGAGGGGCAGGAATAAGAGCCCTGATACTTACTGTGATTCTTTGCTACTGTCCTCATGAAAAAGTTGGATCTATCTCCCCTCTCCTTGGATCTTGACTACCTTTGACCAATAGAATCATTGGAAGTAACATTGTGTAACCTAGTCCCAGTCCTTACGAGAGATTCAGCTTTTCCTTTTGCTTCTCAGAACGTTCCTTTGTGGATGCAGCAACTACAAGGAGGGTCCCACATGTAGGAAAACTGAAAGTCCCCAGCTGGCAGCCTCAGCGACTGCCTGCACGCCATGTGGGTGAGGCCATTCTGACTTTCCTGCCCAGCCAGAGACCAGCTGAAGCAGCTGTGGGAGTCCCCTCTCATGCTGCATAGAGCAGAAGAACTGCTCGGTTGAGTCCCACCGAGATTCCTGACCCACACGAATCCTAGGCAAATGAAGCGGCTGCTGTTTGTAAGCCACTCAGCGTTGGGGTAGCTGTGGGGCAGGGAGAGATGAAGCAGCTGCCCGCTGCCCGCTGAGCTGTGTTCTTTCATTATTTATGAAGCACAGCAACCCTGCAATGAAGATACAACCTCTCTACACTCTTCTACAGGCGAGGGACACAGAGGGTCAGGGTTGACATAACTTGCCAAAGTCAGAAAGAGTGATGGAGCAGGGTTCCTTCTGGCTCTGAGCCTGCCCTCCAGTCTCTCTCTGGGACACAGGTGACTTGAGACCTGGTGGATGGCTCTAGGGGTGTGGTTGGGGCTAGGACCCAAGAGGCGTATGGTGGGAAGGGAGGGACTGAGGGTGTTTGGGGGAGACACCCTGACCAGCCAGGCCAAAGTGGCCCGGACCCTGTATGGGCACAAATGCCTGGCCGTGGGCCTGGTGTGAAATCACATTTTCCCCACCAGGCCAATGCTCAGTCACAGCGTGCCCCTGGCCTTACACGGCATTGCTCTCATTGGCTCTGTCTGGGAACAGACGTTGTCGGCCAGCGAGGGAACACCCCAAGGCTTGGCCACGCTTGTCGGGAGGCATTAGTGTGAGGCTTTGAAGTGGAGACCTCTGGTCCTTGCTCAGATGCTCTTTGCTGGGGTTTGCCTGGGATCCCTATTACTGGCCCATGAGGAGGGAGGCCAGTCCAGGGCCACAGCCACTCTCGGGCAGTGCTGGTCTCCTCAGATGCTCTCGGCTGCCCCATCTCCTCCAGTCCCTGGCAGGGGCTCCGAGGGCTTGGCACTGCAGTAGCTAGGAAAGCCTGCCAGGCGATCTTCACAGTCTCTGACAAAACCCAAAGTAATAGAGGCTGACTATCAAGACTGGGACCCAACTGGGAGGAACAAAAGGGAAGAAAAATCACCTGTCATCTCTTCACCTTGAGATAACAACTATTAAGAGAAACTTCCCTCTAGTCTTTTTTCTTTTCGTTCTTTTCTTCCCCCTCCTTCCCTTCCTACTTTTCTGTTTCAGTTAAAAAAAAAAAAATCAGTGTTACACATGGGCACAGTTTGGAATCAACTAGTTTTAAAGGCTTATTACAAAAAACAGTGGTTCCAGAACCCCCTTCTTCCATTGCTTCTATCCCAAGGGTGTCTATTTCATCTATTTAAACTCATCTTTTTGCTACTTACCCCTCCCCCATCTAAACGCTATGTTTACTTTTCAGTATGGTGATCGAGTTTCAGTGCAACCATTTATCAAATTCCCACCATGCAGGATGAAAGTTTAACTCTCTTTTTCTTGCCCAAGCCCCCACCCACATGCACTCACACACACACACACATCCCACCACATCCTCAAAATATAGTTATTTCATTATTTTGCTGAGATCACTATTATTATTAAAGTAAATTATTACAACTGTGAACACTAGTTAGACCTAAGCTGTATAGAATATCACAAACAACTCTTCGTTATCCTTGATGTTAATAACACACACACACTCACACACATTCTTTCTCTCTCTCTCTGCCCGTCTTTCCCAATGTTTGCTTAGTTTTCAAAGTACCCATCACAAATTGCATTCAGAACTCTGAACAGCACATCTAAATCTTGTATCACAATGTTCATTTACATCAAGTATTCTGCCAATGGTCAACGTGAAGTTCCTCCAGAGCATCTGACCTGCTCCAGGCTGACTGGCTGCCCCTCTGCTGGGTCACAGTCACCATCCTACTAGCTCCCTTCTCCATCACCCTGGGGAACCCCCAGCTCCTCTCCTGGGCTGTATCTTTTGTTTCCTGAATCCCATCTCTTCCTTTTTCTTGGTTTACTCCACCTTTTTAGTGGAGTGCATGTGCCAGCACTTGCCCAAGAAAGTGCACGCAGTAGGTAAACTTGGTGAAATTCTGCATGGCTGAAAACACGCTAGCTCTTCATTGATGTTTGGCTCTAATGCAAAGCATTTTGGTTTCAGATGCTAGGTTGGAAATCATTTTCTTTCAAAATTTTGAAGACTTTACTCTTTTGTGTTGTGACTTATTTAGTAGAGAAGACTGAAGCCATTCATATTCCTGATCTTTTGTATGACATTTTTGTCTCTTAAGAGAAGATCTTTTCTTTCTCTCACTGTTTAGAACTTTAATACACCTGTGGTGGTCTCTTTTCAGTTATTGGGTTGGGCATGGGGTAGGCCTTTTTTTTGGTTTAGAAACTTCTATTCTTCAGTTCTAGGAAGTTTTTGTGAATTATTTCAGTGATAATTCCTCCCCCTCTGTTTCCCACATTTTCTTTTCTTGGAACACCTATTATTCAATGGTCTTGTAGGTTAGGTTTCAAACGTCCTTATTTTTTTCTTTTCTATTTGCTTTCTCGTAGTCTTTGAGCTCTATTTTTGGGTACATTCCTCAATTTGATTTTCTAATTTCTAGATGTTGCTTTTTACAGCATCTTTTTCTTGTTTCTGGGATGTCATGGGATCTCTTACCTCTATTAGGGATATTAATGATAATTCCTCAGTTGCTTCTACCCCCATCTCCTCATTTGTTTTGGTGATTTTTCCATTCAAGGCAGTTCTCAGGTGTCTGGAATCTTTAGTTTTCTCTTCGTATTTAAGAGAGGGGATTGCAAAGCTGAGCAGCTTAGTGCTCACAATGTGCTTTGTGGGCAATAAGTTTCACTGTGGGGTGGTTTGGATGAATGCAGGGTCTTCCTTCTTCAAATTCCACAGAGAAGATTCTTGTTCTTTCTTATAGAGTAAAGGCCTGGCTACCAGTATTCAGGAAGAAAACTAAGGTACAGAGAGACTAAATGCTTTGTCCAAGGTCATACAGCTTGGACAGCAGTCACCCAGAAAGACTGCTCCTGACTATACTATACTATCTCTGGGTTGCATGTGGGAGGAATTGTCGTTATACTAAAGCATCTGGGCATTTTTAAGGCTCTTGATACCTGCTTTCAAACTAATATCAATTGGAGTTATAAAATTTATATTCACATAGCTCTCTCCTTTTCTTTATTCTTGTCACCATGGAGTGTTATTATTCAAGCAAACCAAACTTTGTTAACATACCTAAAACAATTAGAATGACGCAACATACAAAAAAAGAAAGAAAGAAAGAAAGAAAGCTGGTTTCCTAGACTGGATTCACATTGAATCTATGAGTCACATTGAACCCCTTTAGAGAGGTGAGTTAAGCTGCTCAGGATTGCCCAGTGTCAGCGCCAGAACTAGGGTTTGAATCCTGTGTTCTTAACCACTGCCTTATTCATTATGGTGCACTTTTCATTAATCCCCTCTTTTCCCGTACAGTTCTTACTGACCTTGAACAGTTTGTTGGTTTTTGTCCTGGGGCATGTCTCACTGACCTTTGAACTCACAGAGCTCCAGCTAGCACCTGACATATAGTAGACACTCAGTACATGAACAGATGGGAAACAGAAGCTCAGAGGGGCCAGTGACTCATTCCCAGAAGTTATATCCCAAGGAGCAGGTCCCATAATCCTAAGAGAGGACTCTGAGACCATCCTGGAGGTGAGATCTACACACTTACACCTGGACAAAACCCAGCAGGGGTCAATGGTTTGGCCAACAAAGGCCTTACGTGTTCAGAGAATAGCCGGTGCTGTTGTCAGTGCCCTGGGAGTGGGCAGAAGAAAGAGGAATTACTCCTTTTGCTTTCCTGAAATTTTACCTGGGTCCTTGTACTAGGGTTGCTGGATGATAAAATATGGGCCACCTACTGCCCTCTCGCCGGCCCTGCTCGTGCCCCCCTCCGCCCCCCCGGGCTCCCGTCTATTCCTCAGCCACGTCAGCTGCTCCTGCCTCAGACTCCCAGCGTAGCACCCCCCCGGGCACCACCCCGTCCAGCCTGCTCATGTAGCTCCTGCTCCTTCTTACTTTCCACTGTCACCTTGCTTGCTTTTTCTTTTTTGGGCAAGCATCACTTCTTGCACTACATTTGTATTTATTTGCTGCAGTTTTCTCTCTTGCTCCCAGACTGAAAGCACTGGGAAGATAAGCCTTCATTTTTCTGTGGGCATCTATCAATTATCTGTGCGTGCCTGTGTCCTCAGAACCTAGTACACACATAGGAACACACAGTAGGGCTCATTGCGTGTTGTCAAGGAAAGTGGTGAGGAGGCCAAAGCTGAGATAGGTGTGCGATGCCTCCCCGGTTACACAGTCAGCAAATGCCAGGGCTGCGTGCTTCATCTGACGCCTGAGCAAGTGTACCCTGATGCACTTGAACTGCCCTTAAGGACTTCCAAAAGCCGAGTTCCCTTCTTCCAGGACCCGTGGGGTGCCCCTGAGGCCCCTGAGGTGGCACGACCGGGGTGGCATTTGCTGACTGTGTAGCCGGGCAGGCATCGCCCACCTGTCTCAGCTTTGGCCTCCTCACCACTTTCCTTGACAACACACAATGAGCCCTACTGTGTGTTCCTATGTGTGTTGCCCCTGAGGAGTCTGCCTGATGGGACACATGCCCACCAGGCAGACTCCCCCACTCCTGGGTTTTCTCGGGGGAGGATGCCCAGCTGCTAAAAGGCCAAAACACTTCCAAGTCTCCACAGTCACCCTAGAGCCACTGAATGTCATTGCCCATGACAGACCTAAAGGGCCGCCTGCCACTGAGAGGAATGAAACATAGCCTGGCTATGAGGGCTATGTGGCTGCTCCCAGCAGAGCCGATGGACGTGCGAAAGCCCCCACTGAGTGTTGACCGCAGGGTCCAGAGCAGGCTCTGGGTCAAAGCCATGTGGGAAGTTCTGACATCCGTACATGACTTGAGGGCAGTGCCCAACCTGCCCTCTATGATATGCTAGCCACTCGGGTCCCAAAGGCTCTGGTGTCATGGGGATGGTAGGGGAAGCGTTGGATGGGGATCCCTGTATCAGACCTTGGCTCAGACGTCAGCACCTTTTATCTGGTGACATCAAAGATCTCACCAACCAATCTTGGGAACAAGCAAAGGGCAATTTAGATGATTTGGAGAGCAATCTGTGTTATAATTCGTATCACTTGGTAAGCAGTTTGGTGATAGGTATAGTCTATTTGGAAAATAAAACGGAAAATATTTTAAAACTTCAGGTGGATATTTTAATTTTCACAACAGTCCCAGGTGTTAACTATTTTGAATGTCACACCTGCTGTGACTTAGCCTAGCTCATGGAGGCCTTGTGGGTGGTGCTCAGCATGCAGTGGTGCTCAGTAAGTGCAGACCAGCTGCAGTCACGGGGATTGGGGCAGGCAGCCCCCACACTCATGTCCCCTGGAGGCTTGGCAGTGGCTCAGGAGGGCCCTGAGAGTCTGTAAAACCCGATTTCAGCACTGGCGGGCTGACAGAGGAACCGGCAGGGCCCATGCACTCTTCTTCCCAACCCCTCCGAGTACAAGTGGTCAAACTGAGCCCAACCCCTTGTTCTATGTCTGGGTCCTCTGTGTGGGAAGTGGAAGAGGCAGATAGTTCCCTTCTCAGATCACCTCCTTGGCTTCTTGTCTGGGCAGCCCAGCCTCATCCCTACCCTGGACTTCCAACCTGATGAGGACAACCTTGAGGTCACACTGTCTTGGGGTACAGTCCCAAGATTCATGAGGTTAGGAAAGGGATGGAACCTTTTGGAGGCTCAGTTTTCTCATCTGTTCATGAGGTGAGTCACAGAAGCTCAGCACCAACCTCCAAGGATGGTTTTGAGGATTGGAGCTAAAATCCCTGCACAGAGCAGGAGCCGCATCACAGACCACCTTTGGGCTCCCAACGAGTGCTCACAGGTCTGCCCCCTGCCCCACTCGTGCAAATGAATGAGGCCCCTTCCAGTGGCTTCTACCCTACTTGTGATACAGACTCAAGATCTGACCTATGGCCTTCCAAGCTGCCCTGGTTTGCTCTGCTCCAGACACACCGGTGTTCTCGTCACATTGGCCCCTGCCACCTCAGAGCCTGGGCACCTGCTGTTGCCGGTCCCTGGAACTCCTGCATCCTGGGTCCCCCTGGGGCCCTCCCCTCCCTCCTTCAGCCTTCTGCAACGTGCCCCTCCCCAGGGGAACTAGCCAATGGCAAGTGTGCCATGTGTTGGCAAGTGCCTGCCAGGAATGTGTGCTCTGGGCACAGACACTGGTCTGCACACTCACACCACCTCCCAGGGCGCGGAGGAGCGGAGTGAGGGAGTGGCTGGCCTGCTGTAGGAAGGAGGAGGGGGCAGGCCTGAAGCCCAGCTCTAGACCTAGTGAGGAAGCTGGCGCCGTGGCCGCCACCGGGCTTGGGAGAGAAGCTATGGCTGTGTGGGAGGCAGTGGAGGAGGCTGTGAAGCTAGAAACCTCAGAGTTGCCGCCAAATGCAACATAAATGGGCATGCTGGGCCCATAAACGCTGGCAGTAATCCCTGAGTAGGGCTGGCAGGGTGATGCCCCCCTCACAGCCAGAGCTCTGCAGAGAGCATGTGTGGCCCTTCCCTGCCTACCCCTGGCTCATGGGGACACAGCATTGGCACCCACCGCTCCACGGCAGCTTCTGCTCTCCCCACTGATGGGGCAAGCCTGGAAAGCAGGTGGCCTGTGGGACCCTAGGAAGGACGGGTCTGCAACAGGGAAGGTAGGACCCAGGGCTGAGACTTCTCTTTATTCTGCAAGCAGCTCCCTACCCCAGGGACTAGCTGCCTCTTCAAGGGCACTCAGCCTGTAGCACTGCCACCTTGGGAATAGCTATCCGCAGGACCAAAGGCCCTGGGCACTTATGGCTGAGAATATTACCTTCCATGGTCACTATTGCCTGACATACCCACATGGCTGAAAGCCTTGGGATCCCCTGCTTTTGGTCAAACTTCCTTCCTTTCCCCTTCCTGCTCCCCACTCGCTGCCAAGGACTAAATAAAATCAGGGTGGGTGGTGGTGTATGATTTCAAGGTTTTATGGAGACACAAAGACCCCTCAGAAGACACGAGCCTGAGGAGTGAGTCAGGGGCTCATTATTGTCCAGGGAAGCAAGACCCAGGGAGAAGCGGGTGCCAGATGGCACCTTATCTCTGGGACCAGGTGTCACACGCCTGTGCTTCCGAGAAGAGGCCTACTCTCTGGACCTGTGGCTGTGTGGATCTCCCCATAGAACACCTAGTAAGAGGAGAACGTCTCAGGCCCCCCGTAGTTCCCCTGCCTTAGAGTGGAGGGGCCTGGGAGGCCAAGTCCAGACACTGCCCTTGGACAGTGTCCTCTGAATACTACCCTTGGACTCCGTGATGGATACTTTCCTTTCCAGCTGTATTCACAGCTGCCTGCATGGAGGCACATTCAGAGCTCCCTAGGGGATTAGGAGTAGCACTCACAAGACGCTTCCAAAACTAAGCCACTAAGTTACCCTTGTTTAAGCCTCCAACTGACTCCGGTGGTCAGTTGGAGGCTTAGACAAAGGAAAGGTCTCTAGTTATCAGTGGCAGCTGACTGTGCCCAAAGTCCAAGGTTTATCCAGGGCCCTCTAGGATCTCTTTCAAGGTGGGTGAGCCCACACCCCTCACTCTACAGAAAGGGAGGCCTGGAGCCCTGAGTCACCTGCTCCAGGCTCTCTGCAAGGGAGAGCTGAACCCACCTAGCAACCAAAGCCTCTGAGATGCCGCTCTCTGCCCCCTCATCTTTCCCAGCTCCTCGCTGTTCTCTGGACCTGCGGCATCCCTCTAAGGCAGTCAGGACAGGCCTGATTCTCGCCCTCATTTTGAAGGTGAGAAAACGGGTCCAGAGAGGTAATGCTGTCTGCCCAGGATCACACAGCTGCCTCTGTTCCCAGGTTTCTTTCTGTCTGTGCCCATAGTTAGAAATAGGGGTTTAGGACTGAAACGTGGATTAGTAATCCTGACTTTGCAACTGTCTAGCCCTGTGAACTTGGACAAGTCACTTAAGCTTAGATTCTCTCTCTTTAAAATGGGAAGGGTGATGTTACAGGGTGGTACTGGGGCCCTTAGCCTGGTACATTTTGCCTGGCACTTACAAGTGCCCCCAAACAATGGCTATTACTATTGCCCAGGAGCCAGCCAGGGCCAGGATAGGTACTGTGTCTGTCTGCCTCTATTCCCTCCCAGAATCCAGGCTGAACAGAGGCTGTCCTGTGCCTGGAGCTCCCGGCAGAGGTACACTGCCGGTCTCTCCCCGGAGTGCCCAGGCCTCCAGGGCCCTTGTCATTGTTTTCTTCTGCTCCACTCTGTTTTGAATTATCCACATTTTCATCATCTTGAGCAGTAATCCCCAGCATCAGAGGAATATTGTGAAATGTCAGCCCTTTCTGGAGGAATCTCAGCAACATGTTTTTTAATGTTCAGCATCACATATGGGGACAATAAATACTGAAAATATGTGGAACAGAACAGGATGGGAACGTGCTTGGCACTCGCCTCTGCTTCCCGCCACCCTGGAGCCTGATTTTTGCATCACAGTAAATTAGCCATGGGTGGGAGAACCCCAGAGGCTCCCCCATGGGCCCTCTGACCCCAGGAACTCAACCTTGGACTCCCAGGCCCATCCCCAGGTGCCTGTGAGTAAACTGCAAGCAGGTCCCTCATGGGGCTGTGCCCTGAGAGCTTCATCTTCACCCATCCTCAGCACACCTGCTAAGCAGAACATCTCCCCACCTTATAGATAAAGACACTGAGGTCCAAGAAAGGGGCACTGTTAGCTTGTCGGTGAGTTGCAGAGATGGGACTTGGCCTTGCTTTGAGGACTCAACGTCTGGTACTTTTTATATGTGAGGTCATAAACTCCCGAACTATCAGAGCTGAGATTGCCTCAATGCGAAATTCACTTTGTCCACCTTCCTCACCCAGAGATAAGGAGCTTGAGGCCAGGGGAAGGGGCATTTGTGCAGTGCGTGTGTGTATGGACTCACGCTGGGTCACACAGCACCCTAGAGAGCCTGTGTTTGAATCAACTTCAGGTCGTAATGAGATATGTGACCTTGGACAAGGCACTAACCTCTCTGTGCCTCAGCGTCCTTATCTGTCAGACAGCGATATGATTCTTACCCTTCAGAGCTCCCAAGGGGATTAGGAGAAGCACCCATAAGAGGCTTCCAGAACTGAGCCTGGCTCCAGGAGGTACAGCTTCTTTCCTTTCCTCCCTCTTTTTACATATCTGTAACATGGGGATAATAACATTTACCCTGCCTGTCCTATCTAAAAGTAGGAGGTGGACATCGATGTGCCACATAAGTTGCTTGTAATTGGGCATCAGCATTGTTGGCCCCCCAAGCTGTCCAGACTCTGGGCAGGTGACGTCAGCCAGCTAGGCAGGCTGGCCAGAAAGCACAAATACCCTAGGAGGGCCCTGCACAGAGGGGCAGGCGGGCTGACTTCTTTCTGCTGACTGCATCTTGCCTGGAGGTCAGAAGGTCATTCTGGAAGTTTGTGTTTTGCCTTTTAAAGATAAGGACGGTCAGGCTGAGAGAGGGGAAGATACTTGGAGAGTGTCCAGAGGGTATACTGTCCATATGACCAAAGCCCAGGGAGCCTAGATGCCAGGCCTCTCCTGCTGGGGCATCTTGGACACCCAGTGGTCCTCCCTGCTGGCTTGCCCTCCACAGGGGCTGGGGAGGCTGTCCTGCCCACCCGCCCTCCTTTACATTTGCTCCTTGGTGACTGGCATCTGCTGCCATCTCCCTAAGAACACATGTACCAGCTGACTCTGAGGTCACAGTGGACCTGGGTCAGGCTTGACTTGCCCTTGTAGCTGGGTGCCTTGGGTCACTCTTTTTAACCTCTCAGTTTCTCATTTTCTTTCTATAAGGTGAAGTAATTCCTCTTCCCAATCCTGGGGATTGGCATTGATACTTGGAACATCCTTGGCAGACAGTAGGTGCTCAATAAATGAGTCACTGCTGCTTTCCGGGACAAGTCCCCAGGCTTTTCTTCTTGATCAGTATTGGCCCCCATCTGGGCAGGGCCTGTTTTGACCTTGTCTCAGCTCCCTAGGGTGCCCCCACCAGCGTGACTTCAGTCCCAGCACCCCCCTGCTCTGCCCCACCCCTGTAGCAGCTGGTTCACCAAGGCCTGCGTGAGTGAGTCATCTGTTTTGGTCTGGGTACTGCTGGGGACACTGCCTCTGTCAGCCCCAAGCCAGGTGACTTGATTCTCCCCTCCCCCATGGGATCTACTCACTACCCAACCCCCACCTCCACCGGGGAAGACACCCACTTGCCCGATATCCCTCCCCTGTCTCTCTAGTCTTTATTGGGTTTGGTCCTTCAGCCCTTTACTCACATGGCCCTTCTTCACTTAGTCCATCTCTCCACTTGCCCAGGACCTGGTATACAGCAGGTGCCCAACACAAATGTGTGCACTGTGGGCTCCTGCATTTACTTACCTGCCCCCTTACCCGAGCTTTTGTTCAGCAGACATTTCTTGAGCCTGCCTCCTGACCTCTTGGTGCATTTTCAGGATTGTGTCTTGGCAGGTGGAGTCCATGCAAGAGGCAGAGAAGAAGGGGAGGAGGGATGTTGGGGTGGAGGAGGGACAAGGGATCTGGCCCAAGGTACTGGCCAGAGGTGGCGGAGTGGGTGGGGCCTCACAGGGGCTCACTGAGCAGGGCTGGGATGGGATGAACCCTGAGGAGAGGGGAGCCTATGGAGGGGCAGTGCAGAAGTTCAGCTTATTTAGGACTGGATCCCTAAGCCTATGATGAGGAGGGTAGGTGGAGTCACAGAGACAGTGAACGGGAAAGGGCAGGAGAAGGGGCTGGAGGACACCCAGGCAGAGGAGGCCTGGATTTCAGGTGCCCATGCAGGCAGAGAAAAACAATACCCTCTCTCCTGGGACCCAATCCCAGGCTTACTCAGTGGTTGAGGAGGGGGCATTTACAGGGGAGCCACCTGGTGGCTGTATACCCAAATTACCGACTAAGCACTCAGATGAAATGGTAACTGGAGCAGAAGTCACCCTGAGCAAGCCTGGGATTGGGTCCCAGGAGAGAGGGTGTTGGGTTTCTCTGCCTGCATGGGCACCTGAAATCCAGGCCTCCTCTGCCTGGGTGTCTTCAGCCCCTTCTCCTGCCCTTTCCTGTTGGAAGTCTAACTTCCCAGGCTATGCTGGGAAGTTAGAGGGACGAGTGTCTACACAGCCTCTCTCTGCTCGTGTCCATGTTAAATCCAGAGGCGTGAGGGAACACGGGGAATGGCCTTACTCATGGAGTCCTATAAAGCCCTGCTGAGTCTGTCTGGCCCCGAAAATCTTCCCCAGACTGTTGAAATGACCACCATTCATTCCATCCCCCACTTAGAGCTTCTGGAAATTGAGCCAAAGAGCCCTGGGGCCTGGGTGGGATACAGAATGACAGATGCAGGGGGCTATTACCCTTCCACCCCTGGATCTCACTGGGTGGACCCCATGGAAAGGGTCATCCTTCTCACTGTATATCCAAGGACAGCAGGAAGTCGTGTTGCCTCAGTGTGAAGCAGGGTCCTCTTGGCCAGGGCTGGAGTCTAACGGGGAGTTAGACCCACCCAAACAAGCCAGCTGCTGTCCATAACTCTCCAGAAATAGTGTACCCTCTGAGTTCCTTCCCATCAGCATGGCTCCTGGGCAGAACAGGCCCTGGGGGCAAAGGATCTCACCTAGAGGAGGTGAGTAGTCCAGGCCGGGCAAACCCTCCTGGATCTCTACTTCCCAGCTTGGCTGTCCCCAAGCCGGCCAGGGCTCTTTTCTCTCTCTAAGCCTTTCCTCTATAATCTCCCATCCATCTTGGGTCAGCGATAATATTAACGAGGATAACAATGACTCCTTGGGTTCCAGCTCTATTCTAAAACCTTACCACAGTCAGACTCCTTTCATCTTCACACCTGCCCCATGAGACAAGTGCTACTTTAAATCCCCTCTTACAGATGGAGAAATGCAGGTGCAGAGAGGTTAAGTCATTTGCCCAGGTTATATCCCTTTATTAAGGGCTGGTGCTCTACATCCGGTCCTCTTAAACATGGCAGTGGGGAGTGGGAGCTGAGGCAATGCCCCCTAATTCCATGTTCAGACAGTGGCTTTATTTCATAACCTGGGACAAAGGCAGGCTGTTGTGCAGTAGGACAGCTTGGGTGATGATGAAATATCATTGGAAGCCTCAGGCCAGGGGAGACCCCCAAGTAGTGTGGCATGGGTGCTCCACAGGCCTAGGACAGCAACCTAGGGCTCCAAAGGGGGCAGCCTTCCCATGCACTCCATGCACTGAAGATGACCCAGCCCCACTGCCTGCTCAAGGCCTTCCCCTGTGGGGCAGTTTCATGGACCTCCTGGCTGGTTGGACTTCTGTCCCTCCACCTCAACAGGCTTTAAACCTGGCTTGCCCACCTCTTGGTCCTTTCCAATGAGTCATTTTTACACACCTCTTGCCATTGCCCGGCCCCAGGCTGAAAACCTGCATCCCATTGGCCCTGTTCTCTTCCTTGGGGTCCCTTTGGGCTCTCCCATCTCCTAGCCCATGTTTTTTCAGGACTATAGAATTATGTCCCAACTCATTGCCATTCATAGCCTGCTGGGGTTGGGCCCCAAACCCTGGTACCCCCTCCCTTTTTCCTCTAAACAGGCAGCAAGGCGGCCCTGCATCCCTTGACCTCCACTCCAGAGCCAGTTGTTCTTACCATCCAGAGATTCTTTCACCATGACTCGCTGATACCCTGCCCATCCCTTTAGATCCATTCCGACTGCCCACCCTCCTCCAGGAAGCCTTCCACCAGCTATTATTTCTCATCTTTGTATCTTTTCCAAAGCCTTGCACATCCTCCACTAACTCCTCGAGAAAGGGTATATGGGAGGTAAATTCCCAAGAACTTTTATGACTCTCATCTTTATTCTGCCCTTATGCTTGATTAGTTTGCTTGCAAATACAGTTCCTCTCCAAATTTTTTCTCCACTATTTTTAAGTTTCTACGGTTTTATTGACTTGTCCAGTGGTACCTTTTAACCTGATTCTTTACATACCACCTTTTCTTTAATTTCTGGAAATGTCTCCAATTTATGAGACAGAGTGGGGTTCTGGCTGGCTTTGTTGACTTTCTTTGTTAGCTTTTGTAAACCTAAGCTTCAGCTTTCCCCGGAGGGCTAAAGAAATCATCCCTTTCAGGGTGGCGCCTGTGGCTCAAAGGAGTAGGGCACTGACCCCATATGCTGGAGGTGGCAGGTTCAAACCCAGCCCTGGCCAAAACTGCAAAAAAAAAAAAAAAAAAAAGAAAGAAAGAAAAGAAAAGAAATAATCCCTTTCAGATCTGGATTGGCCAAGTTACATTTGCAATAGAGGAGGAAGGTCTTTTCCAGAATGATCTTGATGGACTGTGGATGCATAAATATGGCCATACCCTGCTGTTTCTCAGTAGTAGTTCACCTTTGTAGGAAGAAGTGACCAAGGTCTTATTTGTCTTCTCTATCCACTGACCTGCCCTGGACCCAGTGGACCAAGGGCAGTCAGCTGCACCCTAATACAGTTCTATTTCTGTGCAGCAGTCAAGCCACCAAGAGTCCATTGCACATCCATGGTGTGGTATCAGGGAAGAGATTTTCCCTCTGGCTCACATTAGTCTGTCCTTCAGGAATGCACAGACTAAGCGAACAGTAGTAACATTAAGTAATCAGAGGAGGAAGAACAAGAAGAGAAAGGGAGAAATATTTATTGCAGCTCCATTTATATTTGGGGTTGCCATATACTTTGTATTCTAAACCAAGACACTTTTGAGAGTGTGGGGCACTATGACTTAATTATGCTGGGGCTATATGTAACCTGGGCTGTTGCAGGCAATCTGGGAGATGTGAACTACCTTCTATATGAGATCTCATGGAATCCCCAAAGCAATCCTATAATTGGGTCTGATTGTCTCCTTATGATGGGACAGTTGCTCTAAGAGGGTGGTCATGGCTCAAGGTCACAAACTGAGAGCTAGCTTTGGACCTTAGAGTGGTCTGATTCTGGATTTGTTCATTCTCTTTTTCTTAGCCTAAAACTCACCTGTTTGGAGAAGAAGTTGCTTGTCAGGGGCTGGGCTTCATGGACATAGTGGTCTAGAAAGATCAGGAAGATTTTCCAGGCAGCTCAGATGCCCACCAGCCTGGGAATTACTTCCTTAGAGACACAGGGAATCTTGAGGCCCTGCCCTGTCCTTGCAGGTGGGATGGGGTCAGCAAATCCACATCCCCCTGATCCAGCCATGCTCCTGCCCATCAGAGAGGCCCAGGTGTACACCTATCTAAGTCAACACGTGTGGTCACATCATGGAAGACTGACACCAATGCAAGCCACACAGATGCCACCCACTTGAAACATGCATGTGTGATGATACCCACAACTTCACAGAATGACAAGACTATGCACACACTCTTGTGCTCCGTACACAGACCCAGTCACCCTTACCCCTGCCTCACCTATAATGCGTGCACACGGGCTGAGACTTTCAACAGTTACCATGTGCCTCACCCCCATGACACCCCCAGCCTCTCCCCTGGGAACCCCTGCCCCCCTCACTTGAAGGGTGGTAGCCTTGGGCCCCAGCCTTTATGCAAATGCCAAACCACAGCTCACTCTATCTTTTCTCTCCTCTCTAATTGACTGTTTTCCCTCCTTGCTGGGACTGCAGGAGCCCCGGTCGGCATTCAGAAGGGATCTCCCCCCACTGCCCGGCCTCTCCAACCCAGGCTCCTGGCGCTTTTAATCTAGTTACTTTTCCATCAACACACGGAGAGAAAGACACAAAGGGGCATAATCGTATCTGTGGCTGTTGATGTTCAATTAACCACATAACCTTTAGGTGCTCTCTATCTGTCAATCTCTCTCCCTCCACCCCCTCTCCCTGCACCTCACCCTCCTTCTTCAAGCCAGCTGCCCCTCTGTGGCTGTCACTGGCTCAGAAGCCGTAGAACACCCCATGCCAAAGACCTGGCCTTCTGGCCCCTGGGAGATGCCCCAACTTTTAGGGAAGACAAGCCACCGACCCCAATCTCAATTGCAGTCTCCGACTGTCCCCTGCCAGTCCCTGCAGCCACACAGCACCCACTGCAGGCCTGGAGTCGAGGGGTGCCTCTGGGAGCGAGCACCCCGCAAAACTCAGCTCTCTTGCCCCCGTCTGGGGCCAGCAGCTGTCATTTGCCGGGCGTTCCGCCTTCTCCACTGTACCATGCTAATTTTTCGAGGGACAATTTTTTGACAATGAGTCCTCCAGCCCGAACAGAAACCCTTTATGGGGCCGGCCCCAGGGAGGCCGCAGCGCTGCCAAGGCAAACAAAGGCTCATTGCTGCCGCGGAACATGCCTGCGCCTTTCAGGGTCGGGTTCGCAGAGCGCGCCGCCTCCAGCCCGCGCCGAGGTAACACCTGGTCCGCCAACTCCTGGCGCCTAATCAAGATATCAATCACGGCGCGGGGGCAGGGGGGCGCACGGGCGCCGAAGGCTCCAGAACCCGGCATGTGCAGGTAGCCGGCCGGCCAGGCGGCCAGGGCGGCTTGGCAGGGAGCTCCGGGATCTGGGGGAAAAAAAATCAAGCCCCAAAGCTGAAGCGCTTAATTAGGCTGATATCATCCCGCACAAATGTTCCTTCGAGAGGAAAGCTTCTGGGCACCAAAATTATCTTGTGATTAAAAGCGAAAATGAAGGAGAAATGATCCGGCCTTCTGAAGTGCTTGGAGAGGTGGGGGAGGATGAGGGGCAGGGGCGAACCCTGGTCTGCCGGACCCAGCCAAGCTCCCCACCCCCCATCCAGCCCCTCCCTGGGCTAGCGACGACAACTGTCCACTGGTCCGGTCCCTCGCAGCCTTTCCTCACTGCCCAGGACTTTTAACAATTCAGCAGAGTGCCAGTAAATGTTCAGGTCCCTACATATAGTTGTTTCTTTAATCCACACATCAGGCCTGAAAGACCATGCTTATTATCACCCCATTTAATAGAGGAGGAAAATTAGCTCAGAGAGGCGACATCTTGTCCGAAGTCCCAAGGTAGTAGTTTTTCTCATCAACTGGTTAGTGGCCGAGACGCATAGAGCCTGTCTTTCCAAATTGCAGGGGTAATGGGATGTCCCACAGTCACCCTCCCCCCTGCGACCGTCCGGTTCCAGTATCCAAGCTGCAGAGCGGAGGAAAGTGGCCCGGGCCTGGCCTCAGGCCACGCCTCGTTAGCGCCAGAGTCCCAGCCAATCCCAGGCTCGGAAAGACCACGCCTGCTACTGGCCCCGCCCAGCACCTGTGCCGGCGAACGGCGGGCCTGAGGCTTCGGTTCCACAGGCCGCACACTGCGCCCAGAACCTGGGCTGCGCTGGGATACCATTGCAGGTCCGGGCCAGGTCCTGGGTCCGCCACTTGCTGTGTGTTCTGTGCCTGAGTGTCCTCACTGTAACAGGACAACGGTGGTCCGCGCCTCATAGTGCACTTGGAGGATGGATGAGCCCAGGGCTGGCCGGCCACGTGTGTGCTCAGAAAACCCTACGTGCAGTCCGGGGTCAGCCACGCTGAGATGTTGCTGGCAAGTTGGTAAATAGCTGTGCCTAAGCTTTCTAGTGCCCCTACTCACCTGTCCATTTTGGTCTTCTCCTGGGGCACACTCTCAACCTCCTTAGGTCCCAGAACAGAAGGGGCCCAACACGAGGGCGTCCCATGCGTCTTCAATCTTGTGGGGGATCCACCTTGATTGGTTGGTGGCCATGTTGCTCCGTTTATGAAATATTTTGAATATTGCTTCTTATATGTAATAAAATATTTTGGTGTTGGCAAAGACAAATATAGTTTGAGGACACTGAATCTAGCCAACGTACTATTCGACTAAAATTCATAACTTCAGTCACCCTTGCAGGGAGCTTTTCATTATTGGTTTACTGAAGCATTCATTTCTCTGCACACTCACTCATAGGCTCAGTTATTATGTGACAGTCACACCAGTCACACATATCCATTCTCATGGGTCCAGGTGCACCAAATGGGCCCAGAGGGTGTCTTCTTTGAGAATCCCACTTACTCCTTTTGGGGATCAAGTGTGTGTACCACCATCTCTAAAGCAGGAGCAAGCAGGTAACTGCCAAGAGACATGTTCTGGGTATTCAGAGAGGGGTCAGGTGGTTTCATGAGGAGGGGTAGCTCAGCTGAGCTTTGAAGGATGGACAGGACAGGGGCGCTGGAAAGGAGGCATTTTAGGCAGAGCTGAGCTGCGGCAGTACCTGCTGAAGAAGCGTGGACTTTGGGGCAAACTTGTCTTCTAACTTGATTTCACCAATTAACCTGCTGAGGAGATGCAGACAAGTTGCTGAGCTTCTAAGAGTCTCAGATGAGGGCAACGCCTGTGGCTCAAAGGAGTAGGGCGCTGGCCCCATATGCCGGAGGTGGAGGGTTCAAACCTGGCCATGGCCAAAAACTGCAAAAAAAAAAAAGAGTCGCAGATGCCTCAGCCATAAAGCAGGACAACAAACCTGTTTTATCCAGTTGTTATGACTATTCTGTGAAGTGTCAAACTCTGTACTAAGAGCAGTCATGAAATAGGCACGTTGTCACACAGTGAGTGCTCAGTAAAGGGCTGTGATTTCTTCCAACCTGGTGGAAATTGGAACCAGAGAGCTAAGGATGAAAGTGAGACCCCCTCCCGCCCCAGAGCAGGCTCTGAGATGATGGGGACCTTAGGATCGGATCATCTGATCTGATCTGAGAAGGGAGGGAGTGGCATTCCCCGGAACACGGACACACTAGGAGAAACAGGCTCACATAGGGTGTTAGTTTGCTGTGACAAATTACTTCACAACATGACAGCTTAAAGCAGAAATGAACATTTTATATTGTTTCCAGTTTCTGTGGGTTAGAAATGTGAAAGCAGCTTAGCTGTGTCGTCCTGGCTCAGGTCTCTTGTGAGGTTAAATCAGGATGTTGGCTGAGACAGAGGTCACCTGAAAGCCTGGCTGAGGCTGGAAGCTTTGCTTCCAAGGTGCTCGCTCGCTGGGCTGGTGAGGCAGAGCTGGGTGTTGGTGAGAGGCCTCACATAAGGCTGCTTGGGTGTCCTTACGACATGGAGGTTGGCTTCCTCTCCAGCAGTCAAGTGGCCACTCAATATCAGAGAAGAACACCAGGTTAGAGTCTTGGGTCATCTTGGACACTGGTAACCATAATATGGATATAATGGGGTCGGTTTTTTTTTTTGGAGACAAAGCCTCAAGCTGTCACCCTGGATAGAGTGCTGTGTCATCACAGCTCACAGCAACCTCCAATTCCTGGGCTCAAGCGAGTCTCCTGCCTCTGCTTCCCAAGTAGCTGGGACTACAGGCGCCCACCACAACGCCTGGCAGTTTTTTGGTTGCAGCCGTCATTGTTGTTTGGCGAGCCTGGGCTGGATTCGAACCCGCCAGCTCAGGTGTACGTGGCTGGTGCCTTAGCCTGTTGAGCCACAGGCACCGAGCCAATGGGGTTGGTTTTTGATGTATAGACTTGGAGGTATTATTGGGGTCCTCAGGGGAGATCAGCAGGCCACTGGCAGTATGTAAATGTAATAATATCATTATGACTGTTACTATTACTATTACTATTATTGCTGCCGTTGCTGTGACTTTGAATGCTACCTTTCCTTTTAGCACCTACTGTGTGCCCGAGGTCATGCTGGGCACTTCCCACGCCTCCTCCCATTCCATCCTCACAATGACTCTATGAGGCCAGTTCAGTATGGCTATTTAAAGAAACTGAGGCTTACTCTCCCCTCTGGCTCAAATTCATAGAGCAAAAAGGGAAGGGGTGAGCCTAGGATGTCAGAAAGGATTGAAATAGGGCAGCTCTGGGGACATCAGTAGGGGAAGCAGTAGGTTTTTTCATCGAGCAAGGTCAGAATGTACCTGATGCTTGGTTTCAAATTTCTGTGACAAAGAAGCTGATTGGTCTTGGCTTGAGTCAAGTGCATTCTCTGAGACCAGACAGTTACAGCCTGAACACTGGGGTGCTGCTGTGTGCTTGTGAACTCCCAAAGAAGTCACTGTGGGCTAAGCTTCTATCCCAAAAGGGGTCAGCTAGAGCAGGGTCAGCACACTTTATCTGTAAAGGGCCAGTTTGTGACCATTTAGTCTCTGTGAGCTATGTGATTAGTCAAAACTACCAATGTCTGCATTTGTAGCACCTAAGCAGCCAAAGGCCACAAACATTCACCAGAAAAAATGAGTATGATGATAGCCCAATAAAACTTTAATAAAAGCAGACAGTGGGCCACATTTGTCTTGGAAGCCATAGTTTTGTCAGTCCCAGAACTGAGTGCTACAATTGTCCCATGGGAGACAGTGAAATTTTCTCTTTGTGGTAGACAAGCACACGTGCTGCCCAGGCCCCTCAGAGTGAGGCCTTGCTGCCCAGCTGCAGGGAGTGTGGCCAGCAGACAGCCAGCTCCAGCTGTCAGCTCCCTCAGAGCAGCCTCAGCTGCAGAGGTCACGCCCTCAGCGGGACACTGGCGGCAGGGTGCAGTACTATGTTTGGAGGGTCAGACTTTTGGTCCAGAGCTACTCACTGGTTGCCCAAGGCTTTGCTGGGCCTGTATCACAGCACAATGTTCATCTCAATCCAATCCTGCTTTTACCATCAAACATGAATTCATGGGAGATAATTGGAAAAAACCTCAAACTCATAACACGATGAATTAATTGAGAAACGTTACAGGAGAGTGGTGCAGAGCATAGTTGCTCTGAGAGGCTAGGAGGGGATGAGTTCTCTGAAGATGGAGGCAGTTAGGAGTGGCTTCCTAGAATAGGGGCATGGCAGCTTCCCTTAAAGGATTCCTTCCAGAATCGATCTATTGTGCCCAGAACTGGTGGCACTGAGTAGACAGTGCGGCAGGGGCGGTCAGTTTCAAGGTGGGGGGCACATGGGCAGACACACTACTGCAGGGATGAGAAAAGCACGCTCACTGGGTCTGTTAAGAGAGGAAATAGGCAGAATGCTCAGAGGGAGAGCAGAAGCCCATTCTTGGTGCCTGTAGGGGCTTGGCCAAGGCTTTGCTCAGGTCTCTGGGAATTCTGCAGATTTCCACCATGGGTAAGGTCTTCGTGGTTGGGAATCTTTCTACTCTCTAGTCTCCAGTTTTGTGTGCCTTTCTCTGTTTCTGATTTTGTAGTGTCACTGGGACTCGCATGGGTGGGAAAACAACACAGAAGATCAAGCCCCAAAATCCCCTCCCCCTTCATTCTTGGCCATTCAGTCTCTGCCAGGGAACTCAGCCGTGGCCGTGGCTGTGGCCACTGCTGTAAAAGAGGAGTAGCACGTCTGCATAGTCTCCAGGGATGAAGTCACAGGAGCCATGGCACAAACACTCACCCTGAGAGCCTTCAGGAACGCTGTGCAGGGCAGAGGGTGGCGATGAATGAGCAGGATTTTAATAGTAGGCAGGGGTGGAGGGTGTACCTGCAGAGAGAAGAGTGACCAAGCTAGGTCGGTCAGGGAGTGGAAGAGGGCTGCATGGCCAGCCTTGGTCCAGGCCCCGGGAAGGGCAGGGAAGGAGACGAGCCAGGAAGAGTAGATTAGTGCGAGGTCTATGCTGGGCCTGGCATCTATGCAGGGGTCCCCACATGTATTTCCTGATAGAGCCTGAAGCCCCTAAGGTATTACAGGGGCGGTTTGGGTCATACTCGCATATTTTCTTGTGCCCATTTTATGAATGAGGAAAGTGGAGTCCAGAGGGGAGAGGAAGTTGCTTCAGCCCACACAGCCAGTCAGTGGCCAGACCAGATCTGCTTCCATTTGTGTAAACCCCACTCCCTTGTCTTTGTGATGTTGGTGATCGCAGCTCTGCACCCTCCAATCACACAGGAACAGGGACAGCCTGCCCTTGCCCCAAATCCTCTGGGCTCAGACACACCTAAGGGCCCAAGACATCTGCTCCCAAGATCGTCATACCCCTTATTCACCTATTGTCCAGGCACATACTGTTGCAATTGTACAGCCACACAGGGGACAGGTTAAGGGGCATTTGGCAATCCATTATTCAACAGAGGGTTACCAAGTGCAGGTGTGTGACAGTGATGGATTTGGTGGTGAACGGAACACTCAATGGACCAAAGAGCCCTGCACTTGCAGAACCCTTGACTTTGATGTTCCTTCTTCTGAAATAGCCCAAATGTGTTCATCACAGCTGCACAGTGGAGTCAGGAAGACCTGGCCTGTACTGGGGGTATGAAGGAGGGGGTGGCAAAGCAGGACCAGTCCCTAAATGAGCAAAAAGTAAATTTAAAAATTGCTATCATGCTTCAGACAAAGCACTAGGACATCAGGGGGAAACTGGAGCTTTGCCCAATGTCCTCATGCTCATTTTACTGTTGCATCTCGTTGGGAGAGTGCACCAAATATTTCCTGTCCTTGGAGGCCTCTAGTGTCCTCATCTGGCTCTTAGGAGCATCACAAAGATTAAACTACAAGAGTGACTGGGGCTACCATGTAAAATAATAAAAAATCAGAAACGACCCCAGAACCCAGGCCTGAGGGATTGGTTCACTCCATCGGGAGATGTCAGAATAGGAGGAATACTTAAATCTTAGGACGATAGTATTGCAGAGAGCTACATCAGTTTAGTAGGTATCAAAAGCAGTGCTTAATATAATCTGTTTTGGTTTTCGTTTATTTTTAAAATATAGAGACATAGAAAAGCTTGAGAGAAAATATCCCAGAATATAAGAAGTGGACATCTATAGCTGATGGAATTACAGGTGATGTTTATAATATTTTATTTTTGTTTTCATGTGTTTTCCAAATTTTCTATGAGTATATGTTACTTTGGTAATTAATTAAAAACTTCAAATGTGTCATGGAAGCTCAGTGTTGGCCCAGCTCTCTGGAGTAGCTCAGGTGGGGCCCTGAACTCCAGGAGCTCCCAGACAGGTGGTGTGGGCCAGGCGGGGCCCAACCCTGGGAGCACAACTGCCCAGAGCCCTTCCTTTGAGCAGGCCCTGGGCATGAGCATCCCCCGGGAAGGAGGCAGGAGTCCCAGTATGAGGTGCCCCTCTCAGGGAAAATGAAGGAAACATAGAAAGCCAGAAACTGGCTGAGTTGGTTGTGAAGGCCAACACAGGGGCCGCGGCCTCTGCTGCAGACTTCCATACCTGCTTCCTGCCGGTCTCCCTACCCAGTGGAGTTCTGGGTGCCATGCCAGGCCCTCTGCAGCCAGACTGTGGCCACGGTTAGTGGATCCACACACATCCTCAATGGAGCAGTCTGATGGAGGCTTCAGGAATGAAGGCCTGGGGACCGACGGCTTCAGGGCTGGGCTAGCAGAGCTGAGAGCACCAGCCACCTATTCTCCTCTGTTCACCAACTTTCATTTGCCCTTGGAGCATCAGATAGTACCATTGAGAGGTGATGCCTCCTAGTACTGAGGGGCTCTCTTGACCTTGGCCTCCTGGCCTGGAACAGAGGACCCTGGCTGGCCTCTTTGGGTGTATCTTTCAGGTGAAGGAGCTCATGCTGCAGCCCCAGATCAACTCCTTTTCATGTCTGCTGAAGTCCCTGGTGCAAGAAGATAGCAGAAGAAAGGGGCTGAATTCAAATTGAAGTCCAAAGAATGCTTAATTATTGGCTATCTGCAATATGCCCATTTTTGTTGTAGGCACTGGACAGAGTCCACAGGACTAATTTAATCAGAGAAATTCTTGGGGGAAAAAAGTAAGAGTGTGTATAATCTGGGGGTAGAGCGTGTGTGTGGGTGTTGGGGTGTGAACATCTGGGGCTTCCTGAGGAGATGGACTGGCAGAGTGAGATTATAACCAGCCCCCATGAACTAACTAAATCAACTACTTGACCTTTTGAGTTGTTTTCTAGAAAAGGCAGAATTTCTGCAAGACGAAGGAGTTAAAAGACTTTTGGGGACTAGTGAGAAGTGATGAGAGAAGGACGTGAGATCTTGATCCCTGGTGTTGGAGGTGGGGCCTAGTGGGAGGTGTTGGGTCATGGGGGCAGATCCCTCATGAATGGCATGGTGTCCTCCGGCCTCCCTCCCTCTTACAAGGATGCATGAGTTCTCACTGAAGAGCTGGCTGTTTAATGAAGCCTGGCACCTCCTCCTTGCCCTTGCTCCCTCTCCCACCACGTGACACGCCTGCTTCCCCTTCACCTTCCGCCTTAGATTGGATGCTCCTGAAGCCCTCACCAGCAGCAGATGCTGACACCATGCTTCTTAAACAATCTGCAGAACCAGGAGCCAAATAAGCCTTTTTTCTTCATAAATTACCCAGCTCCAGGTGTTCCTCTATAGCAATGCCAAACAGACTAATACAGAAAACTGGTACTGAAGAGTGGGGCGTGGCTAGAAAGATATCTGCAAATGTAGAAGTAACTTTGGAACTGGGTAATGGGCAGAAGTTGGAAGAACTTGGAGGGCTCAGAACAAGAAAAGAAGACGGAGTAAAGTTTGGAACTCCTAAGAGACTTGCTAAGTGGTTTTGAAGTATGGATGGTGAAGACCAGGCAGATGAGGTCTCGGAGATGAGTAATTTATAGGGAACGGGGACAAAGGTCACCCCTGTAATGCCTTAGCAAAGAACTTGGCTGCCTTGTACCCACACCTGAGGGCCTCGTGGGAGGCTGAACTGAAGAGTGATGGATGACCTGGGGTATCCAGAGAAAGAGGTTTCTAAGCAGCAAAGCGTTCAAGAAGTGGCATATGGGAGCTAAGGAATGACCCAAAGTTAGAACCTAAAATAGGAGAGTGTAAAAAAATGGAAAATAAATAGCCTGGCCATGTGGTAGAGAAGGAAAGATCACTTGCAGGGGAAGAGTCCAAGTGGGCTATTAAGCAATCACTTGCTAAAGACATTAGCGCCAACTCCAGGCCTCTCATCACATGCCCAGGGGCCTGGGGTGGCTCAGGTATAGCTCGCGCTGCCGCCCTGGAGGACACAAGCCATAAACCTTGGGGTGTCCACATGGTGCTAAGTCTGAATGTGGGAAAGCCTGGGTGTCCTGACAGATGCTGCCACAGGGCAGAATGTCCGCAGACAGACTCTACTGAGGCAGTGCCGAAGGGGAATGTAGGGTTGGTGGAGGCCCCACATGGAGTCCCCCCGGGGGCACTGCCTAGTGGAGCTGTGGGAAGGGGACTACTGCCCTCCAGCTCCCAGGGTGGTGGAGCCACTGGCCGTGTGCACCCTCAGGCTGGAAAGGCCACAGGCACCGGACTCCAACCCTGGGGAGCAGCCACGTAGGCTGCGACCAGCAAAGCCATGGGGGCAGGGCTGCCCAAGGCTTCAGGGCCCACCCTTCATCCCAGTGTGCCAGGATGCAGGGTATGGAGTCCCTGTCTAGGGCCATTTTCTCCCTTTTGGAATGGGAATGTTTACACAATGCCTATACCACCATCATATTTTAGAAGTAAATAACTTGTTTTTGACCTTACAGGCTCACAGGTGAGACATTGGACTTTGGAGTTGATGCTGGAAGGAGTTGCCAACCCAATACTTGCCTACCCTCGCTAACTCATACACATTCCTCAGCCCCTTATAAAAGCCCCTGATCTCCATTAGTTGGGGACATGGATGTGAGGCTGCTCCTTTCCACCCTGTCACCTGGCTGACGTCACTCCTGCTAACATTTCTGCAAAGTTAACCTCACAGCAGACTGGTAGTACTTGGCTCACTTTTCAGATACAATGGAAAAGCTGGTCTATGCTGGTGTTAGTGTATACTGTCTACTAATGAGTCGAGCCTGTTCATGAGTATATTTAATAAAAAAGCAAAGTGCATACAGAGATTTATGACTATTTTAAAGATCAAAAAATAAACAAACAAATAAATAAAATGGTCCTATTATGTGGGCCCAACAGTAAACTCAAAAGTCTATGACAAATAGGGTACAGTTTGTAAATACTGTAGATTAGGTATAGTTATACTGAAAGTTGAATTTGCTTGAAATCTTCTAAAAAATGTTTCTGTTGTGTGGCGCCTGTGGCTAGAGGAGTAGGGTGCCATACCCATATACTGGAGGTGGTGGGTTCAAACCTAGCCCTGGCCAAAAACTGCAAAAAAAAAAAAAACAAAAACAAGAAATATATATATATATATATGTTTCTGTTAATCCCTAAATGGTGGTTGTTGCAGTTAATGTTTTCTTAAATGCATGCATTGAATTCTTTGTTATCAATTGCAGCAGCTGCCTCTAACAATTTATCTAAAAGTTCCTTTTACTTTGTT
>CAUYON010049079.1:0-36202 GCA_963573935.1 Arctocebus calabarensis
CATCCAGGCCAACATCCCTGCTTTGGGGATTCTGTTATGTGGGCTAATCTTACTGAAGTTAGATGATATCTCAGGGTGGTTTTGATTTGCATTTCTCTGATGATTAAGGATAGTGAGCATTTTTTCATGTGTCTGTAGGTCATGTGCCTATCTTCTTTAGAGAAGTTTATCTTAAAGAGAAAACATATTTACATAGAATGAAAAATTGTAATGGTTTCTCATTAACAACACTGTGTACTGAAAGATTGTAGAATATTACTGTAGTCAGAGATTGTTTATGCAACCATAAAAATTAAACATAAAAATAAATTTTAAAAATTTCATAAATAATTGTTTGCAAGACAAAGTATAAATGAGGTGTGATAATATCACATAAAAAATCATTCAGACATGAAAATTCACATAAAACTTACTTCTGATACATTCTTTCTTTAAGATATCTTATAGTAAAATGAGTGCTTGAGCCAAAAAGAGGAATTTACAGCATCCAGAAAACATCACTCTTTCTAGGATAGCATCTGTGAGAGGGTCCAAAGCCTAGCTAGACAGCTTCTAGCTCAGATGGGATCAAGGATGCAGAAGGTTCTAGAAGTAAGATTGCATAAAGCAGACAAGGAAAAAAATGAGGAGAAGCCTAAAGATTCTATAGATTGAAGTGACAGGATGAGTGTTTGTAAATTGAATAAATCTAAAGGTAAGAGTATACAGCTATTACCCTGGGCATTAAATTAGTAAGTAATAACCTGGGATCAATTAATCAATTACTTTGGGATCAATTAATCTTCTAAAAGAAAGTTGGTACAAGGTTGTATGACTTTTCTTATAACTCAAATGTTCCAACAAGAGAAGTAAAGTGACAGGAATAAGGTTAACCTCAAGAGACCCAGAGAAGGAGGTAAAACTGACAAACAGCCCGTTGTCCTCAACTATAGATGGACAACTAAAATTTTGTTTTAATGTAAAATACAAACCTTTGCAAAGCCATTAAAATTCACTTGTAATATCTACTTCTCCCTAGTCCCATTGGGTCAACCTTATTAACGTCAGAATCCAGAACCTGTTTGGCAAGAGATACCAACAGAACTTTCTCTAAGGAAGACAGATGAATGGCTAACAAGCATTTGAAAAAATGTTCATTGCCTCTGGTCGTCAGAGAAAAGCAAATCAAAAACACCCTGAGATATCACCTAACCCCAGTGAGAATAGCCCACATCATAAAGTCTCAAAGCTACAAACGCTGGTGTGGATGTGGAGAGAAGGGGACATTTTTATGCTATTGGTGAGACTGCAATATAACACAAATTTTTTGGAAAGAAATATAGAGAATTCTCAAAAAACTCAAACTAGACCTCCCATTTGATCTCACAACTTCCCTGCTAGACATCTACCCAGAGAGGGGAAAATCATTTTATCATAAGGACATTTGTACTAGATTGTTTACTGCAGCTCAATTTACAATCACCTAGATATGGGAACAGAATAAATGCCCACTAACCCAGGAATGGATTAACAAACTGTGGTATATGTTTGCCAGGGAATACTACTCAGCCATTAAAAAGATGGAGACTGTACATCTTTTACATTAACCTGGATCTAATTGAAACACATTCTTCATAGTAAAGTATCACAAAAATAGAGAAGCAGAATCTAATGTACTCAATAATAATATATAGATGATCTAATGCACACTCATAAGAGAGAAAAACTCATCAATTCAAGGTGGAGGGCAGGGGATCAAGGGAGTGGGGAGAGGGAAGGTGGGTGGGGATAGGTGCTCTCCCACTTAATGGACACAAAGTTAGTTAGCGTGTCTGACACACCTCTTGGGGGAGGACACAACTATAAGAGGGAATCTACCTAACAAATATAAACTTTGTAACCTATTTATTGGTACCCTGAAGTTAACCTGAAACAATAATAATTAAAAAAAAAATACACAACCTGAGAACAGGAAGGGTCCAGCAAAAGACAAGGAAAATTGAAGAACTTCTTACCCTTTAATAAGTCTTTCTGCCAAAACAGAAATTAGAGGGAGGAAGGGAGGAGAAAATAAAAATCACTAAATTTTATTACGAAAGTTAGCTTTCATTTATAACATTGGCCTAGTAAGTGACTAAAACTTGTCTTAAAAGTTATCAGTCCTGGCTCAGCGCCTGTGGCTCAACGGGCTAAGGTGCCAGCCACGTACACCTGAGCTGGCGGGTTTGAATCCAGCCTGGGCCCGCCAAACAACAATGATGGCTGCAACCAAAAAAAAAAAAAAAAAAAAAAAATGGCCGGGCGTTGTGGCGGGCACCTGCAGTCCCAGCTACTTGGGAGGTGGAGGCAGGAGACTCTCTTGAGCCCAGGAATTGGAGGTTGTTGTGAGCTATGATGTCATTGCACTCTATCCAGGGAGACAGCTAGAGGCTCTGTCTCAAAAAAAAAAAAAGTTATCAGTCCTATTTAGGTTTTATATGGGGACTCTAAACAATTTAATTTGGAGTAATATTAATTTTAGAAAAAAGTATAACATTGCTTTATAAATACACTCTGTCAAGCTTAATTTTTCAATAAAATGTGTGTATATATTTTAAAAGATAATATATTAGAATTCCTCAGAGAAACAGACCAAATAGGATATATAAATATAATGAAAAAGATATAAGAATTTGTCACAGTGATTATGGAGGTAGCAAGTCCCAAGATCTGTAGGGTGAGCTGTCAACCTAAAGACCCACAAGAGCTGATATTTTAGTTCCAGTTCAAAGACTGACAGGAGGAGTAGAAGTTTCCACTCAAGTTTGAATACAGGAAAAAGCCAATCCCATCTTCAAGGCTATCTTATCTTAACCCAGGGATAGCCCTTTTTCATCCATTCAGGTCTTCAGCTGATTGGAAAGGACAATCTACTTAGTCTACTGATTTAAATGCTAATTTCACCCAAAACCACCCTAACAGAAAAACCCAAGATAACCATCTGATAAAATATCTGGGCACTTTGTGGTTCCATTAAGTTGATGCATGAAATTAATCACCATAGGTAATCTTTGAAATTTGAAAAAGAAATCATAAATATTTTCCAGGATGGGGTAAATAAACTACTAATTTTTTTCTCCTTCTTTTCCAAATAATACGTGTGATATGGGCCAAATTATTAATCTAGGATGAGATTTTTTGCATTATTAAGAAGTAATTAGCTCAAGGAAAATGAGGAATAATTAGATAGTCCCTTTAATTTCTTTTTATAGACTATACTTAAGGTAATGGTTTCAACAGCAGTTACTTGGTAAAAATACGCTATAGGTACTCCAGAAAAAGGTCTGAAGAATAAGATATCCATCCTATTCAACGTGAATCTAAATGTTGTTGGAGAGCTAAACACATTATTTGAAAAAATAATGCTATTATAATATGAGTAATATAGACAATCCCAATATCTCTGTCTTTCTGTCCAATCTTCATTTTTCTTGTTTTGGCCCTGTTTGCAGTAGTGAAAGTACCAGCAAAGGCAGAATCTAGTATATCAATCTGGAATACGATAGGTTGTACTGGATGAAAACTAACAGTGCCTAAACAAAGTAAGAGTTTTCTTTATGTTCATCGCATAGCAGAAGTCTCCTAAGCAGAGAGTTCACTTCCTCACAGATACTCAGGGACCAGGTTTATGGAGGCTTCACCATCTCCTAGCTGTGTGATCTGGAACACACAAACTTCTCTTCTGATGCATCCAGGAAGGGACATAGGAATTGTGCATGGCTTTTCAATTATGCAACAGGAAGTAGTATGCCCGAGTTCTACCAAAATTTCGTTGACTGGAACTTGTCCTATGCATCTCCCTGTAGTCTTCTGATTGGCTGAAAGTTGAGGAAAAATAGGGATACTAGGATCCAGATACATTATGAATAGTCATTCACTTCCAAGAGAAGTATCATCGATTCACCCTCACAAATGTTAAAGGTTATTTAATATGGTGACTTATAAACTGAGATTTGTCCATAGACAGATGGGCCTCACACGGAGCTATCAATCTGAAGTTTTAGATTTTTCATTTATGTGCATTTTGTGGAAAGAAGGTTCATAGTGTTTATGAATCTCAAAGTAGTCCTTGACCTAACCCAAGGAGGGGGGTGATAGAAAGAAGGAGAAAGAGAGTATAGCACATGCACACTTATAATCAAATAAAATGCTTTATTCTGTACCTGGCTTCTGTAATATAAATATCAGACGAGTTCCAGGTAGTACTTGGTAGTTATACATGTTATCACAGTACTCGAGGATGAGGCACCATAGACTCCATGAAAACATTGGAGTCTTTTCCCTTCCCTCCTTTAATTTGCTTTCTTTTTCTTTTTAATACATTTTCAATTTCTTTCTTTCTTTCTCTTTCTTTCTTTCTTTCTTTCTTTCTTTCTTTCTTTCTTTCTTTCTTTCTTTCTTTCTTTCTTTCTTCTTTTTGTGACAAAGTCTTACTTTGTCACCCTCGGTAGAGTGCCAAGGTGTCACAGCTCACAGCAACTGCCAGCTCTTGGGCTCAGGCTATTTTTTTGCCTCAGCCTCCCGAGTAGTGGGACTACAGGTGCCCACCACAATGCCTGGCTATTTTTTTGTTGCAGTTTAGCCAGGGCCGGGTTTGAACCTGCTACCTTTGGTATGTGGGGGAAGCATCCTACTCACTGATCCACAGGAACCACCCTTCATACCTTTTCAATTGCTGAGAGTTTGCACATCTTACCCAAAACTGCTTTTAATTTCAAGACTCAGATTTTCTACTTCTAGTTTTGTACTGTTTTAGTGTATGCTCCATGATCTCTTGGCTTTAAGAAATGGAGTTCTTCTCTTCTTCCACCATTTTATATTTCCTCCAGAAACGAAGAAATAGACACCATATGAGAAAAATATTCCAACTCCCTGAATGATCATGCAAAGAATTAGTCATAAAACACTAGAGCATCAAGCAGTCACATCTGAGAGATCCATTTTAAAAGGTGGGGGACACAAAGACGAAATTGGTTGTTCAATGATATCCATGTCATTTGAGCTACAATTCCAATATACCCTCTGGTTTTTGACTTCCTGTCTTCCTTTATCAAATACATGAAACTGAATGTCCAAGATCAACCAGATTCCAATTAGGGAATATGGGGAATTGACTTTTCCTTTTGTATATAAAGTCATATTTTTAAATATGATGTTGATCTTAATTAAATTTTTCATTAAATAAACTCTTATTAAAACACAATTTTATTCTATTTTATGAAAAATTTTTAAATCTTCACCACCTTCGAAGTAAAGCTGGATTCCTTAGTCTTGTTCAAGGTAGACGCTGAATAACTTAATTCCTTCCTGACTGACAGACCAAACTTTCCTTCAATTGAAACACCTTTATTCCCATACTTCCTTGTTTATTAACTGTCCTTAATGACATCCTCTCAATAAGTCAACACATGTTACAACAATAAGAGATAATTTCTTTTGTTCTTGAATTACAAAATGTAACACGTTGCCAACATTTGAAATACTACACAAATCATAGAATGAACAGACCAAACAGACAGAAACTTTGTTTCTGGTGAATTAATTTACACACAGTAATTTACTCTTGGAAATTATACCTTTTTGTCCCTGACAACTACTAATCTACTTTCTGTCTCTATGGATTTATGCATTCTTGACATTTCATAAAAAAAGGAATCCTAGAATATGTGGTCTTTTGCTCTCAGTGTCTTTCAACTACTATAGTGTTTTCTAGGTTCATCTATGTTTTAAAATGAATCAATATTTTATTTTTTGTGGCCAAATAATATTCCATCACATGGATATACCACATTTTGATAAGCCATTCAAGACTTGATTTGGGGAAGTTCCTACTTTTTGGTTATTGCAAATAATCCTGCTAAGAACATTTATGTACACTTTTTTTAAATCATAGCTTTGTACATTAATGCAATTATGGGGTACAATGTGCTGGTTTTATATATAATATGAAATACTTTCATCAAACTGGATAACATAGCCTTCACTGCATAATATTCCATGGTCTACATATACCACAATTTATTGATAAATTCATGGGTTGATGCACACTTGAGCTTCTTCATGACTTAGCAATTATGAATTGGGCTACAATAAACATTCTGGTGCAAATATCTTTGTTATAATGTGATTTTTGGTCTTCTGGAAATATACTTAGTAGACGAATTGCAGGATCAAATGGCAGGTCTATTTTTAGATCCCTAAGTGATCTCCAAACATCTTTCCAAAAGGAACGTATTAGTGTGCATTTCCACCTGCAGTGCAGGAGTGTTCCCTTTTCTCCACATCCATGCCAGCATCTCTGGTTTTAGGATTTTTGTGCCGCGGGCTAATCTTAATGTACACATTTTACATGAAAATATGTTCTCAGTGTACCTGGGATGGATGTACCTTGGAGCAGAACTGCAAGATAACATAACTCTGTCATTAAATTTTGAGCAACTTAATAAACTCTTTTCCAAAGTGATTGCATCGTTTTAAATTCTTATCCTCAATGTGTGAAGGTTACACTTTCTCCACCATTGCCAACACTTAGCATTTTTCATCTTTTTTATTATATATATTCTTTGTATCTACTTTTCACACACCTGAAGAGTACCCCAAATAAAATATATGATAAATAAATTTTGATTCAGTGAATTGATAAATGATTGAAATAAATGTGCCATTCATGACTATTCAACTCATGTGCAATTAAGGTTTCTATTTTAATTTCACTCATTAAAAGATGGCTTTTCCCTTCTACTTTCTATTTTAGATATTAACACCAATGTGTCTCTTGAGAATATCTTTCTTGCAAATACTAGAATAAAGTTCAAAATATTCACATTCATTCTCACAGGAATTTTCCACATATATCAAGATTCTAGAAAGGTTCATAGACACTAAATGTCTTGCAGTTCCACTCCAAAGGATATGCATTGTAGAACTGAAAACATTAAAATAAGAATTAATATAATCTGCTCTGATTTCTTCATCTTATTTTTCCCTTTATTTCTCCCTATCTCTGAATTCAACCATAATTTTCTGGTCTTTCTCAAATTATAGGCTTTTCAACAGACATAAAAGAAAAGCAAAAGCAGATAAAATGTCATGCTAAAAAAGAGAAAAAACATGTGCCCACCTTCTTTGCCTAGGTCCTTGTGAAGCATTAATTTTGAGGATGTTCTCAATGCTCAAGTATAGCTGACTCCTTAAATCCCATTGTAGAAATCACAACACAACAAAATTTTCCACAGAGTGATAGAAAGGCAGATTATGTGACATATACTAAGTGGAATGCACTATGTTTCTAACTCTTCCAGTGATTCTGACAAGTAATTTTTCATGATTTATAGATGAATGACTAAAATTCAGAGAACTTAAATCACTCATCTAAAGTCTTAACCTTAGAAAAAAAAAAAACAGAGCTAAAATTTGAACCCAGACCCACTTGATTTTAGAGACTGTGCTTTCTTTCATTTACTTCATTCTGGCTAATGTTCTACTATATTCCTTCCATTAATATTACTTCCTGCTCAATACACTCTGTAATAATGTGTCAGTAGATGAAAGGGGACATTTTCTTTATTAGGTTTTGCTATACCCATGGTTTCCTCTGCAGAAGACAATGTCTTTTCAATAAAGAAGTTGATATAGAGGATGGTGTCTGCCCATGATGTCAAAATATCATAAAAGAGAAGAGAGTGTGTAAAGGGAGTGAAATATGATGGAAAGTCCATTCTTTCACTTGATATCAAAGAAAATTTTGATGTGAGTATTCTTATTTATTGCTAGGTAACACTTTATCAAGTGAGTAAAGGTATCTTCATTTATGTCACAATATTGCCCATGCCGGTTGAGACCAAATCCAGACAATACCTGTACAAGATAAGAACTGTGCACAGGCTCATTTATTTTTCTTTTTGTTTATGATTCAGCTTGAGTGCTAAATGTTAGATTTTCAAGTATGGCTAATTCCTAATCACTGGTAATCAACATGACTATATTAGTGGTCCCTGCTCTCATTTGTGAAATGTGTTACTTTGAACTATAAAGCATAACTATTGTGATGAATACTTTTCTATGGCCTATAATCAATAAAGAAACTTTTAGCTATAGAAACAATTAGCTTTCAATAAAAAAGCATAAATTTAAATATACATGACGACTTTCCTAATTGTTCTTCCCCACTGATATATTAACTGATGCTGTAGCTAGAGACAAAATATGTATTTTTGATTCTTTTCCGGTTGTCTGTATTTAATTAATGTACTTATATCACGCCAGATATTTTCAGCCTTACAGACAGCTCTGCCACATCTATCTAAATGTAATTACTTACCTATTTGTAACAAAGTTTAGATGACTTGTAAAAAGTTTATTATTTACATATGCCAAATAATTTTTGCATTTTTAATTCTTGCATATTCCAAACCAAACCATACTGAAAAGCTCCTACCATATGCCTGTTTTCACAGGAAAAGGTTTTTAGTTGTTTTTTTTTTCTTTTCTTTTTAAACATCTGTGTTTGTTTATTGGAAGTATAAATATTTAAAGAGAGGGGAAGAAACCTCAAACTATAAGTGAAATCAGCTTTCTCAGCCCCGTGTTGCTTGAAATAAACTTCATGGAACTTTTTAGTGTGAACATGTAAGAATACTGGGCTGACGTCAACAGAAGAATGAGTCATCCATTTAGTGTGCTGCTTATTTCATAAGTTAATGAAGAAGTGGTTCTCTTCAGAAAAAAAAAAATGTAGGTTTTATTAGGTAACTAATGTCCTTTAGTACAGACTTATAACTTTAAAATCTGCTCCAGTGTTGTTGACCAGAAGTTCTAGAAACAAGCTTCACATATTAAAAAATAATAATAAATCATGGAAACTATTAGAAAACATCTCTGAAAGGTGCTTTTGATTATTTTGTCATAAACAAAGATGTTTAAAATGTTACTTGGTACCAAGTCATTGCTTAATTTTTTTCTCCACATTTATATTGCTCTTCTGTTCTAATGGGTACTGTTTAACCATGTTAATTGCTTAAATCATATCACAATGTAGATGGGCATTTCAATTAGTCGTGCTTTGTAGGGCTATTGGCTAATCTTGAGTGACTCTGTTTTATCAAATAATTGCACTCTAATTGGATAGGTCATAATGCTGTTAAAGCTGGTGCTGTCTTTGTGGTAGCTTCATGTGTGAGTAGGATGTGTGTGTGCACAAGAAAGAGAGACATAGGTAATAAACACAGGACAGCCAGAAAATATGATTGTGGGTGGCAATCAGACTTTTGATACTATATGTCTTGTTTTTCTCAGTTCAAGTCAAAACCTTACAAGCTGACATAGTGAAGATTAGGTTTCAGAGTTCTCACACTGTATATAATCACATTGATGAATGTCATAGATGTCTCAGATCTATAAAGGAAAATCAACGATAGTTAACCCAAGGGAGGAAAAAGAGAAGAGACCAAAATAAAACATCTCCTGCCTTTGTTTACAGAGCATACATTGACTCACTCTAAAACAATGGTTCTCAACCTTCCTAAAGCCATGACCCTTTAATACAGTTCCTATGAGTCATGAGGTTGACAACCATTGCTCTAAAATATCCTCAATTTGTCCATATTTGTTATAAATTTGCATCTGGTATTTATGTTCATACACTTTAAGAAAAATACTCAATCCTATTATATCTGTGCAAGGTCAGGAAGGGCTAAACTGTCTATAGCATACATATTTTTTATCATTTACATTTCAATATATTTAGGGGTAAAGGTAGCTTTTGGTTGCATGAATCAATTGTATAATGGTGATGCCTGGATTTTTAGTAACCCATCATTCTGTTTTTAGTTTGTTCATTTGACCATCAAAACAATATTCTAATGTTAATATAAATATGAAAGAAATTATCTCTAAAATAATAGTTGAAGCTGAGATTGTTTGAAGCATACAATGTTTATTAGATGACTTTTGCATATTATATACAAAATAATAATTTAAAATGTTAAGCATACAGAATTGGTTGGCACTAGAACAAACTTGAATTTAAAATCTATCCCTCACCAACTAAGTGACTTAGAGTAAGTTACTTGTGCTTCTTATCCTTTAGTTTGCAGTAGTATAAAATGAAGTTGTGTGCAGGAGTTAATCTCTAGGTTTCTCTCCAGACCTAATAGTTTATATAGGTTTGAATTTTGTGTTTGGAGAAATCTGTCTACGTGTGTTTCTTCCTGTGAAGCAGGTATCTGGTAGAGCCAAGTGCCAGGAGTTAAATCTGTTTCATTATCACTATAATTAATGTTGCACCCATGATTCCACTAAGTCCCAGGACCAGGGCTTAGGGGAATCACGGGTGCAACATTAATTATACCAAGAGGTATTCTTTAGGCCAACCAAGCATTTGTGAAATATTTCTATGTCATCAATCCTGAAAAACCTAGATTTCCAAGGAGAAAAAATTTGACCATAAACTTTACTATGTCCATAACACATTATTCAAATATACCAGAATATCTATATATGGTGATTCATTAAAGCTTAATAATTTCTTTGTTGTGTGATACATGAAAAAGTATAAAAAGGCACCTAACTCTCATTATGGCAGCCACTTGGCTGAATTGTTTCACAAACTCTAGGGAACAGAATGCATTGCCTGTCAACTTCTGAGGAGGTTGTTTTTATAGTATTAGGATTCATCTTTTTCATAAGATGACCATAGTGAAAAGCAATCAGTTTTGTGAAACTATTTCATATGTATGCAAATGAGGGTTAGATTCAAAGAAGACTTTTGTTATAATCCAAATTGATACCAAGTAGTTGTAAACTCACTGGCAAAATACACGTGATAGCTGTGCCTTAGAAATCTTGTATATTACATGGGCTTGTGACTCCTGAAAAACTTACCATTTACTTCTGGAAAGATTTTGGGGAGGATTAAATAATAGTATTAATACTTTTAAGGAAAGTTAGTGGTGGTTTATGATGGCAAGGTCTTGACCTTGAGACGACTTGCTACAGTTCTTTCTTCCGCCAGCAATTTCTGCTACTCTTGGGGTAAAAACTGAATACAAACTAAGACTCTATGTGTTACCATGACAACAAAAACTGAAATATATCTATTAGCATGTGTTTGTACATAGAAGTAAGAACTGATTTTCACAACAACTATTAAACAAAAACACAGAAAAACAAAAATTTCCATGAACTGTCTGTACGATTGTTAATTAAGTAGCACTACATCCAGGCCAACTTCCACATTACTCAGGTATAGCCATCTCAGAAATTTCCTATAAATCCAGTCTTTTTTATTTACATAAGTGGAAGAAGTGTTTTTTCCCTTTGCAAGGATTTCACTTTGCTATGGAACATTTCTTCCTTTCCAGCTATAGTTCTAAGTGCCACCCAAACTTTTAGCTAATGATTTCTGCTACAGGCTACGATTTAATTCTTCATTTTCCAAATCCATAAAAATAGGTCCCTTTCCTGAAGATTTTCTGACAAAGAAAACTCAGGTCTCTTTAATTAAATCCAGTGGTCTGAAACACCAAAGAGACGTGAACTCAGGGGATTCCAACAGGAAGCAACTGCTTACATTAAAAGAAAAGTTCAGGCTGCAGTTCCTGTAGCTCAGGGAAGGAGGCTGCCAGCCCCACATGCTGGAGGTGGTGGGTTCAAACCCAGCCCAGGCTAAAAACTACAAAAAAAATAAATAAATAAAAAGAAAAAGAAAAGTTCATGTGGTGCCAAGTTCAGAATGTGAATTTAAAAAAATATCCCTGGAGAAAAAAAATACATATATGAATATATATGTACATATATATGTGTATGTGTATATGTGTGTATGTATGTATGTGTGTATACATATATACATACACACACACACACATATATATATACTGTTTTCCATGCTAAATTTGGATATACCAGTTATTAGAAACATGACCAGTTGCACGCCATGCTTCACCTCTCTGAGCTCATATGTTCTCACCTATAATAATAATATGACACTATTCCAACTGAAGGATTGTTCCTAGAATTAAATATGACAAGTGGGAGTAGAAAAATGCTCACTGTTGGTCGATGTCTATCATACACCCATCTTCTAAGTTTCACATAGGAACTTACATTCTGCAGCCAAAAGTAAAGACCAGAATTCAAACATTCCTTATGCAAGTACATAGTCAATCCTGATTTACCCATGTGATATGCATATTATGTTAGAAGTGTATGACTCCATCAAAATAATGTTGAGATATTGTACCCCCCAAACTCAGCAAATTCTGAATAACAAGATATCGATTAGACTCTATGATTATAATAAGATAGAGACAGAAAAGGATAGTGCTTTCTAGGATTAGAAATTTTTTCTATTCTTCCCTTAACCATTTTGTTATCAAAACTAAGTATAGAATTATATTACATACTTAAAGAAATATATAAATTATGTTGAAAATATTCATACAATTATGTTCAAATATATAAATTATGTACAAAAATATTGATAAAATGTGCCCAACTAATCATAATAAAATATGTTGCAAAAAATGTGATTAGAAAAAATTCCCAAGATTTCTGACAGTGTATTTGCTAGATGTCTACAAAACATAATTACATTTGATGAGACTCAAGCATTAAGTTCAGGAAAGTAAAAATGCTATTGTCACTACTAGCCTGTATTTATAAAGTAGATGCTATGGTCAAGACAGCAATGTAGGTAGAAAAAATAAGTGATGTGACATTCTAATAGAAAAAGACAAAGATGGCTGAATTATTGATCATACAGTTGTATAGTAAAAAAAAACCTTAGGATAAATGATTAATATAATTTAAAAAACAATAACAGGAGAAAATAACACAGTAGTTAACATGTGCCATGGATTATTCAAAGTCTCCACGCATATTCCTTTTTTTATTTATTTACGCTTTAAAATCTTTTTACACTATGGGACAACACATGTCCAGGCTGCATGAATTGCTTTTGTACTGTTTGAGTCAAAGTTCTAACAATGCCCATCAATCAGATAGTGTGCATTGTGGCCATTAGGTGTGATTTTACCTATCCCCTCCTTTCCCTTCCCACCTGCCTAATTTCTGTTCAGTTGTATTTCCATAAGTGCATATGAGTATTGATCATGTGAATTCTCTGATCTTATTGTATGTATCACCCTGCCGCCTTTAATTCCACGCTGTGTCTCATGTTGCTTCACTGTGATTTCACAGTGATTGTGTTGCTTCACAATGCTGCTTTACAGAATAGTAATCTCTAAAGCTAGAATGTGGAATAGCTGCCAGCACCTTCCACTTTTCTCCTTGGGAGCAGCATGTTAGTAGGCTACTTATAATCCAATTATTTTTTTTTGTCTGAGATCAGGTTCTTTGGTGAATCACTTTCCACAGTAATTCAGCTACTCAGTCTTGGATCCTGCCTCCAAAAAGGAAGGAAAGGAGCAAAAGAAGAAAGCAAAGAATACTGCTGTCTAAGGTGGAAAGAATAGGTACTGGAAGGGGAATTGGGGTGTCTGGACTGTGACTACAGTTGTATTTGATGCTACATGTTCACCTGGGCCTAAAGAAAGGAGGATCCAAGCATATTCAAACATATATTCTTCATAGGAACTCAATGAGGTTCTATTAAGTACCCCACTTTACTGTGAAGAAGCTCGGATGCACCCTGGCTACATCACAAAAATTGTGAGTGCTCAAGAAAGATTTGAACTCAGGCAGTCTGGCTACACTGCATATATAACCACGATGCTTTTTTTCTTTTTCTTCTTCTTTCTTTCTTTCTTTCTTTCTTTCTTTCTTTCTTTCTTTCTTTCTTTCTTTCTTTCTTTCTTTCTTTCTTTCTTTCTTTTTTTTTTTTTGAGAAAGAGTCTCATGATTTTACCCTCAATAGAGTAGTGTGGTATTACAGCTCACAGCTACCTCAAAATCTTGGTCTTAAAGGATTCTTTCGCCTTAGCCTCCCAAGCAGCTGGGACTACAGGTGCTCACCACGACGCCTGGCAATTTTTTTTTGTAGTTGTCATTGTTGTTTAGCAGGCCCAGGCTAGGTTCAAACCCACTAGACCCCGTAAACATGGCTGGCACCCTAACGACTAAGTACGGGCACTGAGCCATGCTGTTTTTTTCAATGTACTAGAAATAGCCAAATAGAAAAGATAATTGTAACAATGACCCCAATCATAACAAGGGGAATCAATAAACACTAATAAATAAACCAAAAAAGACAAGAAGATAACTCATTGAAAATACATAGAACTAACCAAAAAATGTTGAGACAGAATAAAATCATGCATAGTATGACATCGTTGACAATAAAAGGGTATAAAACTCTATTAATTAAATCAAGGAAACAGTACATAAGTGTATAGGCATGAACAAACAGATTAATGGAACATGGAAAACTTCATAAACATAATTATATATGTAATTTTTTATAAAAGTAACATTTGATATCAAAGAAAAGTATATATTTGATAATTTTAGGATAGTTAAGTCTTTATTTGCAAAGATAAACATTCAATCTTCTTTCTCATACTTTATGTGGACAAATTAAAATTGGACTAACTAGCTAAGAATAATTAATATAAACAAATTAGAAGATAATACAGAAGAATGTTTTTTAAATTGGCATAGAGAAGTTTTTCCTAAATAAGGCATGAAATCTAGAAGCCATAAGGCTAAAAGCTAACCTATGTAATTATTTAATTATATAAATATTAATGCATTTTAAATTGCATGTGCACTTTATGGACACCCTGTATATTTGAAAAAAATCTGTACAATAAAAATTCCCGTAACCAAGTAGACAAAAAGAAAGAAAAAAAGAAACATTCTATGAAGAAATACATTACAAAGTATATTGTATAATATCATATATAATCATCAAAGATATATCCAAATATATAGAAAATTTCTAAAATCATTTGAATAAAATAAGAAAATTATAAACAATAAATTTACATAAGGAATAACAGAAATGGCCAATGAAGTATAAAAGAGATGCTTACCTTATTGAACAAGAAAATATCAGTTAATATCAAATATTATTTTGTGCCTATCTGTACTAGTTGTCTATTTCTATTATAAAATATTACCAAAATTTAGTGGCTTAAAATGACGGAAATTTATTACTTATACTTCTGGAGGCTAAAAGTTCAACATAGGTCCTATTGGACTGAAATCAAAATGTCAGAGGCCTGTGTTCTTTCCCGGGAGTTTTGGGAGAGAATCTGCTCTTCTTGCCTTTTTCAGCTTCTAGAGTAGCATTTCTCAACCTGTGGGTAGCGACCCCTTTTAACTATATTAAAGGTTTGCGGCATTAGGAATGTTGAGAACCACTGTTCTAGAGGCTCCCTGTTATGCTCCTGCAACTCAACTTATTTGAGCTTGTCTCCAATCTGGGGTGTTTTGAGATAGGTGAGATGTAATATATCTCAGATTATTATTATTAAACTACAACTGCATATAAAATTATGCCACAATAAAATATCATTTACCCAAAATGCTGATCATTTTAGACTTTTAACTTATTAACATATTTCACATTATATTGTCTTAATAGGTTTTCTATTTTTTGTGGCTGTTTTCTCTAATAACTTGCCTATAAGCTTTTCAATGAGAATATATCTCACCATTCTTTTGTTGTATTCCATCTCAAAGTCTGTTATTCATAGCACTAATTCTACTTTTAAAACATGTTAAGATTCAATATAATTTTTTACAGACAACTGCATAATATTAGAGCTGGCAGTGTTCTTAGATATTAGTAGCCCAGCTTTCTCATTAGAGCCTCTAGCGGTTGACATAGGGTAAATCTTTGTTGTTCAGGAATTTTCCACATTTAACACATTCTTGAATCACTTTTATTAGAATAGAAAAATTCCTGAAGATATTTCTGAGTTTAATTTTCCAAATGGATAGTAAAGAATATTGAGATTGACGAAGGTAAAGACACTTAACAAAATCAAATGTATAATAAGTACAGAGAAAATTTTAAAAGTATATATTCTTGAATCTTTTTCCTATGACCTTTATTATTTTATTTCATGAATTTATTTTTTTAAAAACTACTTTCACACATTCAAATAAGTATTCTATTTTCCTATAAAAATGAATGAGAATTTCAATATTCCATTACCTTTGTAACGTCTTTATTCTAAATGTAGTTGAACATTAGATTATACAATATGTAATGATTTAAAAAATCAGTCCTAATGAAGAAAATTGTTTCACTATTCCCTAACAATAATGTTTTTATTGAGAAATAGAGATATTCACAGGTAAATCTGCTTAATTATGATATAAAAGTAAGAATTCAAGATAATTTGGACTGAATTACCTCTAAAGTTGATGAAAATTAGACACAAAACTTACCCTTTAAGGATAAAAGTTATTATCTAAAGAAAGAAATAAGGTTGTTCTGCAAGGGCATAAAAGTATATATAAATACACCCCTGCACACACACACACATACACACACACACACACATATACACACTAAAATTTTGGCTAGCAAAATATGTATCTTGCCAGCATAATGTTATGGTTTTAGATTCTTTCAAGATTTGAGTGTATGAGACAATAGCCTATATGACATAAGTAATACAATTCTAAAATTTAAAGTATTTACATAATATAAAAATCTCAAAAGATATTGACAATCATTCCAATCATTGATTTACTCAAGGGCATCTGAAAGCCTACAATATATATGAAAACTGAAGTGTTTCTGGGGAAGGAATTTGTGGATGTGGCCAAGATGAAAAAGAAAAAGAACTTGAGGGAAGTGGAAAGTACACAGATTAGTGATGCAAAACAAAACACAAGATTCTAAAGCTCTAGAGATAAGTGTAGAGAAATCTGACTGCATCAGCTTATGAAAGAAACACCCTCCTATAGTGACATCAGAATATATTTCAGCATTGTCTACTTCAGTTGAAGGTGTAAGTGGAATCTGAGTTTGGAATCATGGTTTGTGGAATCTGAGCTGCTAATGACAAAGAGAAAATATAATGTTTAATTGGAGTTGATCCAAGGACATTTCTGAGTAGCTGTAAAATATTGATGTATATTTTATGCTGATGAGAACATTCAAAAAGAAATCTACTTTGCTTCCCAGGAACTACAAAGACTCATGTACCAAATAGCAAACAGAAGCCATCAAATACAAAGGAATCTCCAGAAATTTTAGCAAGACTGAACAAGAAGCAAAGCCACTCAATGGAGATTATTTTGATAAGCCAGAAATGAAACAAAAGGCCTACATTTTCTAGTAGATAGAAATTTTACTAGTTACATAGACCAAGTAGTTGTCAGTATCTACATGCAGTGTAACCGCTTAATGTTTGATATCATTGTAATACTTTATTTCCTACTAATTAATCTTCTTAATATAATTTGTTGTAAGAGTTCTTGTCTAGTATTTCAACTGTTATTAGAAAGCGCAGAGAAAGAGGAAATATGCCTCCTGGCAAAAGTCCATGACACTAATTATCCCAGGAAATTCGTGCTGCAAATGCAACTAATTGAGGTATTATCTGCATAGGTGAAAACAAAACTCTTAATTTGCTTTTGTTCAATTTTCACTCAAAAGCTACTATATTACAAGGTTATGTTTGAGATGCTTTTATTTAAGATTAGGAAAAAATGCACATGAACGAGATAAGCAGAAAAAAAGCACTGATTCCTGTAAAATGCTGGGCCATAAAAGTGCCTAAGCCTCAACTAAATCCTCCCAGACTCGTATGGTAGACTGTCTTCTTTTTGATGAAATATATAGGTGAGTGTACACTGATACCTCTAAAAAAGTCGCCTGTCACCTACTTGTTCTGCTTTTATAATTAATTACACAAGGCCCCTTCCTCTGACTTCCTGAGGGCCCTTCCACAGGAGAACGTTCTGTAGCTGTTATCGAAGACATAATAGATATTTACTGAACTATTTTTTCAGGTACTCAAAATACAGAATCTTAACCATTGGAAGAAATTTTGAAATATATTAGTGTCCCATTTTTATAATCAAATAAACTAAAATGGAGTGATACAATTTTGTAAAATTCACGGAGCTTTTAAGGGCTGGACAATAGCCTTCAACTCAGGTTTTCTAACTCAAAGTCAGAAACAGATATTTTGTTTGTTATAAGAGACATTTGGGCATGAATACACACTCTGCCATATCTCAAAACTTCATTTCTTGAGGAGCAGATTACATTAGGAGCGGCGGGCTTCAACCTTTTTGGCACTAGAGACCAGTTTCATGAAAGACAATTTTTCCACAAACTGAGGTGAGTGATGGCTTTGAGATGATTCAAGGGCATTATTATATCTCCAGCTCAGATCGTCAGGCATTATATCAGTAGTTTTCAATCTTCCTAAAGCTGGGACCCTTTAATACAGTTCCTCCTGTTGTGGTGAACCCCAACCATAAAACTATTGTCACTGCAACAAAAATAATTTTATGTTGAGGGTCACCACAACAGGAGGAACTGTATTAAAGGGTCCCAGCATTAGGAAGGATGAGAACCACTGAATTCTATTCTCATATGGAGTGCACAACCTAGATCTCTCACAAGTGTAGTTTACAGTAGGCTTTGTTCTATATGAATTAATCCTGCCACTTCTCTGACAGGAGATGGAGCTCAGACATTGCTGCAAGCAACAAGGCTGTAAAAAAAGATGAAGCATCAATAACCTGCCATTCACCACCTGCTGTGTGGCCCAGTTCCTAACAGGCCAAAGACCAGTATGTGATGTAGGCTGGAGCTTGTGAACCACAGGATTACAGCATTAGAAGGATGATTAGATTAGATGGTTTAAGTAAAAATATATGCAAAGTATTTTACATACAAATAATAAATATTGGCCAGGTGCGGTGGCTCATACTTGTAATCCTAACTCTAGAAGGCCGAGGCAGTAGGATTGCTTGAGCTTGGGAGTTCAAGACTAGCCTGAGCAAAAACAAGACCCCATCTCTACTAAAAATAGAAAACTTGAGACAAGAGGATTCCGTGAGCCCAAGAGTTGGAGGTTGCTGTGAGCTATGACTCCACAGCCCTCTTCCCAGGGTAACAGCTTGAGATTCTGTCTCAAAAGACAATAAATATAAAAATGAAAATAAATAAATAAAAATAAAAAACAAGTAGTAAATATTCAATAAATTCAAACTTTTATAATTACAACATGAAAGTAGCTTATCTTCTAGTTCTCTCTTTGATTTAATAAGTCCAACTTTATGCCAAGCACTGTTTGAGTGGATTGATACATAGATTCCATCTTCAAAGAGCACAGCCCCCCCAAGAAAGTAATTATGAAATAAAAAATCATTAGAAATGTATTTGCTACAGTGCAGGAGGGTAAATGAATATTAAGACTCAAGTTCTATCTGAGTCAGAGAGTTGACTAAATGTGGCTTTGTAAAGGAATCTTGATAGTCACTAAAAATGAGAGAATTTTTCAGACTATACTTTATTATTACTATCTCCCTGACTTTTGATGTGTATTATTTCCAATGGGACATTTGCTGTCATTTTGACCTTTTTTCCTCTCTACATAATATATTCTTCTCTCTCTGGCTATGTTTAAAGTGTGTGTGTGTGCGTGTGTGTATGTTTTATTTGTTTGTTTTAATCAAATCGTAATCAAATTATTATATGCCTTGATATAGTTTTTTTTCCACTTGGAGTTTGTCAAGTTTCTTGAATCTATAGGTTTACAGTTTTTATTAAAATTTTTAACTTGTATCTCCTTGTTGTCTAAATATATTTTTTCCTGTTCTTTTCAGATCCTCCTTTGGAAACTCCAAGTATCCATATATTGGACCCCAGATGCTATGTGATTACTCATTAATACTTTGGGGGCTTTTGGTGGTTGTTCAGTTTTTACCATTATTATTTTGCATAATTTCTATTTTTCTGTCATCAGGTTCAATATAATATTTTTTATGAAAACTCTAATTTGTTGTTAATAACATACATCTTTTAAAAACTTACGTATATTTAATCTCTAGAAATTAATTTGGATCTTTATCTTTTCTCTGACTTTTTTTATTAAACAGGCTCAATCTTTTCTTTCTCAAAAATGTGGAATATAGTTTATAATAACTGTTTTAAAATCTTTCTTTACTAATTATAGTGTCTATATTATTTCCCAATTTATTTCTATTGATTGATTTTTTTACCTCTGAATATGCCTAATAATTTTGGAAAATATATTAGACATTATGACTTTTGTTGAGTTTCATTGGTATTTGTATTACTATATTCTATTTTTCTCTTTTCTTAATTGTTATTTTTAATAACTATGTGGATACAGTGGTTGTATATATTTATAGGGTATGTGAGATGTATTTATATAGGTATATAATGTATAATAATCAAATTAGGGTAATCAGGGTATTGATCACATCAAGATTTATCTTTTTAATAAGATCCTTACTAAATGTAGAATATAAATGTCTTCATACAATAACTAAGAAAATGCAATGAAGGCTATGTTTGATGAAAATAGTTCAGATTGCATATGGAACAAGCACATTGTACCCCTTGATTGCCCTAATGTACACAGCTATGATTTAATAATAAAAACAATAAAAAAATTAAATTTAATTTAATTTAAAATTTAAAAATAAAAGATTTATCTTTTTGTGTGTTAAGAATATTTCAATTTCACTCTTTTAGTGATTTTAAACTATGAAATAAATTATAATTAACTATAGGGATATTATTGTCCCAAAATACTAGATCTTATCCATTCTATCATTTTGTACCCATTTTATGCATTCCCACTTCATCTCCATCTTCCCACTACCCTTCTGAGAATCTGACAACCATCCTTACACTTGTTACCTTTAGAAGGTCAGGTTTTTTGAACTCCCACATTTGAGCGAGAACACGCAATATTTGTCTTTCTGTGCCTATCTTGTTTCACTGAATATAATGTCCTTCACTTCCATCCATGTTGTTACAAATGATAGAGTTTCAGTCTTTTTTATTTTCATTCTTTTCTATGAATAATCCTCATTCTGTACATGTACAACAGTTTTCTATTCTTTCATCTATTATGGAGACATTTCTTTCACATCTTCCTTATTGTGAATAGTGCTGCAAAAAACATAGGAGACCAGATATCTCTTTTTTGATACTAATTTTCTTTACATTGAATACATACCCAGCAGTGGGATTACTTAATCATATTCTAGTTCTATTTTTGTAGTTTTTTTTGGCCGGGCTGGGTTTGAACCTGCCACCTGTGTTATTGGGGCCAGCGCCCTACTCCTTTGAGCCACAGGTGTCACCTTATTTTTGTAGTTTTGTGATGAATCTCCATACTATTCTCCATAGTGTCCTTACTAGTTTACATTCCTACCAACAGAATATGTTGTCACTTTTTTTTTCACATTCTTGTCAGCATTTGTTAGTCTCTAGTTTTTGGATAAAAGCCATTTTAACAGGGGTGGGACAATATCTCATTGTAGTTCAGTTCTGATTTGCCTTTCTCTGATGATGAATGATGTTGAGCATTTTTCACAAATGTGTGTGTTGAGTATTTGTATGTCTTCTTTTGAGAAATGTTTGTTTAGATATTTTTCCATTTTTAAAATCAATTATTTTTTTTATATTGGGTTGTTTCAGCTTCTTATGTATTCTGTTATTAACCCCTCATCAGGTGGTGAGTTTGCAAATATTTTCTCCTGTTCTGTGGGTTGTCTCTTCATTTGGTTGGTTGTCTCCCCTTGCTATGCAGAAGCTTTTTAGCTTGATAAAATCCCATTTGTCCATTTTTCTTTTAAACACCTGTAATTTTGAGGCCTTACTCAAGATACATTTTCCCAGATTAATTTCTTGGAATGTTTCTTCAATGTTTTCTTCTAGTAGTCCCATACTATAAATATTCGTAGTCTAGGATGTAATTATGTTAGTTAGGGATTTTTAAAATCTTTTTAAAATGCTTGCTTTTATGCTTTGTAAGGCTATTTTGGAATAGTATTTTATATAGGGCTAGTATTTCCCTACCACAAAATCAACACCATCCCTAATATCCCATGAATTATGATGTTTGTCTACTCTGGCTTATGGAAACACAAACTTTTACTACATATTAGTCTTATGAAAATGCAAATGGTTGTTCTTACTTCTCCTTTCAGGTGCTTTACTCTCCCTGGGCCTGAAGTGGTTTTTATAATTAAATGCACTAACTGTTACTCAGTTGGAAAGTCAAGAAGATCCTCTGTAGATCCTAAATCCCTCTATGTGCAACCCTCTTCTACCTGGCTCTCTGCCATATGAACTCAGTTTACTCAGTCCTCTGGGTTTCTCTGTCTTCTCAACACAGGCAATATCTAAGTAGAATATAACAGACAAACTATAATACGTCATTTGGATGCCTCCTGTATGTGCTATATCACAGAAACCCTCTCTATGTTGTAAGCTGGTACAACCATAGGCTCACCTAATTCATTTCATTTTTCTCAGAAATCTCTACCTTGTACAACAGAATGTGCAATGTTTATAAAGCAGTGTTTTATATATTTTGTTTTCATTGTTAGTTTTATCATTTGAGAGCATAAATCTAGTTCCTAATTAATTCATTATAACTGGAAGTAGAAGCTCCTGAATATACAGTAAAACTTCTATAACTTGACCACCTAAAGGACTATAGCCAACTGGTCAACTCACAAAAGTGGTCAACACATGGCACTTCCATTGAGTATATGTGGTACATGCACAGTCTGAAAATTAGGTTAACTTAAGAAGGTGGTCCATTCTGGGATGTGGCCAACTATGGAGGTTCTACTGTATTAATTTTAATTTGCCTTTTAGACATCCAAATGAAGATACCAAATAAACATTTGGATATTTGGCTATGTAGTCTAAAGGAATCATTTACTGGATCCAAGAATGAGTACGAATAGGAAAGAGGCATAAGAACTGTGTCCTGGGCCACTCCACAGTTTAGAAGCCAATGAGATAATATGGAATTTATCAGACAAAAAGTAAGAAGGGGCCAGAAAGCAACAGGGAGACTAGGCACATAAAGGGTTCTTTGAGTCAAATGGAGAAAGTTGCTTAAAGAGAAGAAAAATATCACATGGTCATATATTTCAAGTATGAAAATAACCAAAAATTATTATAAGTTATTACTGGTTTTAGCAACATGAAGATAGTTGGTTACGTCGGTAAGGTCAGGTTCTTAGTGTATCAGGAGGAAAGTTTGGTTGGAGTGAATTAAAGAGACAAAAGAGAGAGAACCAATATACAACTCCTTCAAGAGGATTGATGTAAAGAGAGGGGGAAACCTGGAGAAATAACCAAAAAGGGACGGTGAAATAGAGTTTATTTATTTATTTATTTATTTATTTTGAGACAGAGCCTCAAGCTGTGACCCTGGAGAGAGTGCCGCATCACAACTCACAGCGACCTCCAATTCCTGGGCTCAAGCGAATCTCCTGCCTCTGCCTCCCAAGTAGCTGGGACTACAGGCGCCCGCCACAAGGCCTGGCCATTTTTTGGTTGCAGCTGTCATTGTTTGGCGAACCCAGGCTGGATTTGAACCCGCCAGCTCAGGTGTACATGGCAGGTGCCTTAGCCCATTGAGCCACAGGCGCCCAACCGAGTTTATTTTTTAGATGGTAGAAATAATATATTTGCATGGTGATGGAAATTATTCACTAAAGAGGGAAAATGTATTGCTGTTAGATGGGAGAGGAAAGAATTGTTGAGGCAATGTCTGAGTAGATCTGAGCAGATGGAATCTAACACACATGAAGAGGTGGTCTTAACTAGAGTCAAGGATATTCTATCCATAATGCCAAGATTACATGCTGTATACTGCAATAAACAGGATAAATAAATGAGGTAGGATTTTCTGGAAATTTATTTGATTACTTAAGTTTTTTTAGTTAAAGAAAGAATTGCCAGTTTTGATTGGCAATATTGGAAGAGATATTGCAGGGTTCAAAGATAAACTATTATCAAGTATCCATCTAAGGGAAGAGGAAAGAGAAGGATTAGGAAATTACAGTTCAATTACTAGGCACAATTAATTTCCCACTGGAGTTTAGCGATCATGAATTTGGAGTGAGACCATCACACAGGTGTCATTTCTCCAGCCCTATTTAGCTATACAGGCAGATACTTGTTACATTTGGGGAATATGTTTCATGGTTTGCCAAGCTAGTACAACGAAATAAGAAAATGAAAACAGAGTTGAAGAAATAGTAAAATAATGTTTATAAAGATCAACCAGGGAGTTTAAGATAGATTAGGAGGTATGGAAGCACATGAGAAAAAGAAGATATAGTGAAAATTATTACAAAATTACAAACACATAAGAGTACAGGCAATTTTCTACACATATTATCTTGCACATTGCAAAAGGATAAATAGATAAAAGAAGTGACAGAGTGTAAAGATTGTTAGAATTGGTTTGCTAAAATCAATGAATTGCAAAGACAGAGGAGTCTGCCTATTCAGTGTCTTTGTGTGCAGTTCTCAAGCTTCAATATTAGAATTGCCTAGAGGACATGATAATATGCAGATTTCAGGGTAGTGGTCTATTATAGAGCTTCTGATTCAATATGTCTAATAAGTTCCTATGTGAGGTTTGATGGTGCTGAACCAGGATCACAGTTTAATAACCACTGTTCCATACCAATAAAAATCTAGCACTCCAGTTTGTACTCAACTGAGAAAGGAGAAAAATTAATTCACAATGGGATGTAAATGATTGAAAAGAACAGAAACTATTAGTTTTAAAATAATTAACATGCTTGTACATATATGAATATGTGTACTCCATCAGGGATATTTACTGTCATATACTCATTACTTTAAAAAATAACATTTGATTTGCCTTTGCTTTGTTGATATAAAAAGAAAAATTAATACAAATTAGGTGAGGATTGAGTTGTCAAATTTAAAGAACTCTAAAAAATTAAATCTCAAGCCTAGTACTCAACTGTAGATCAAAAAGTCATCTCCCCGTGCAAGTGAATTTAAGTAAATTTTTTTGATTATAAAAATTTATTTCACCCATTAATTGGTATTTGTTTTTCCACTATATTGATGAGTACCGTCACCTTAATCTTTTATTTCTCTAAAAAGAAGAATCCAGAAGTTTTTGCCAGTCATTTCACACTTGTTTAAAGTCTGGGAAAAATGCTTGCTATATCTCAAACTAAATTAATCAACAAAACTAGAAAAGGATTTGGTGATTCTAACTGGCTGAAAAAGAGGACATGAAGAAAGAAAACGGGAATTTCTAGGACTGTCCAAAGGTGCATGCAGGAAATCTCAATTCATTTGCTCATAGTTTTATAAAGGGAACTACATGACTGATATGTCATCTATCTCTATCTCTGTATCTATTCCTTTAATTTAAGTCAATCACAGTGTATGGTGCAGGGATAGGCAAATAATAGGACGATCATAACTATTTAGGGAAAAGCTACCTGTCCAATTGACTAATTAATGAGTGAAAAACTATGGCCTGTGTCAGGTCTGCTCACTACATGCTTATTATTATGTTTTCTTGGAATACAGCCATTACCATTAGATTACTTTTGTCTACCGCTGATTTTATGCTGTAACAGCAAAGTTGAAGAGCTGAAAAAGAAATAGTGTGGCCCACAAAGCTTAAAATATTTGCTTTCTGTTACTTTGTAGAAACAATTTATTGTCCTCTGGACAAGATTATGAATGGTATTTTGAATTCCTGTTTTTTGTGCTTTTTTTGAGACAGAGTCTTACCATGTCACCCTCAGTAGACTGTTGTGGCATAACAGCTCACAGTAATCACAAACTCTTGGGCTTGAGTGATTCTCTTGCCTCAGTCTTCCAAGTAGCTGTGACTACAGGCACCCACCAAAATGCCCGGCTACTTTTATTGTTGTTGTTGTTGTTGTTGTAGTTGTCATTGTTTGGCAAGCCCAGGCCAGGTTCGAACCTACCAGCCTCAGTGTATGTGGCCAGCATCCTAGCCGCTGAGCTATAGGCACTGAGCTGAGGGATTTTTGTTTGTTTTTGTTTTTCCCTTGCTCTATTGCCCAGGTTTAAGTACAGCAATGTGATCATAGCACACTGCTGCTTTAAAATCCTGGTTCAAGCAGTCCTCCTGTCTCAGCCTAGCGGATCTCCCACAATGCCTGGCTAACATTCCTTTGTTTTTCGCACATCCCAAATTAATCACTTTTATTGAAATGTTGAAATCAACATAAAATCTAATATAAAATAAGAGCATCTGATTTACCGTTGCATATGTATCACTGTGCCTCCCAATCAAGTTGATGCAACTCCTTGGGGCATATATTCTACATGTTATGTATATGTTACTTTCCCACCACTCTATAAAACAAGTTTTCATTTGGATAGCAATTTATAATTTCCCATAATCAGTAATAAAATAGAGACCTCTTCTTTAGATGTAGCAATGACATTTGTATTTTCTCATGTATTTAGCCCAATTTCCTCTTCATTGATGATATGAAATTATAGTCTGGAGAAAAAAAAATAACTTTGTTTTGAATGTCTATTATGGACTAGGCATTTACTTACTTAATTTACAAACAAAATCTAAATTAATTCACCAATAATCCATCAAGGCATTTTATTTCTCTAAAGGGGATAAGACATGGAAATTAAACCAGATCCATGAGACACGAAGGTCATACATTCCCCCTACTATACTTGTAAACAGATTTATACCCCCCTTGGCTTAAGAGAAGATCTTTTGTGGAAAGTTTCCTCAATATTCCTGTTTCTATTGTCCAGGAGCTCAAAAATTACGAGTCATTTATGACACATGATCAGGATTAGCAAAAAAAATCCATCTGGATTTACAACCATCTAATAGAAATTCAAAATATCATAGGAAGGTCCTATGATCCAAAGTCAGTCAATTCTCCATTTGTTATTCAATCATAAAAATATTCATTGAGCACTTTCTCTGAGCCAGACACTGCACTATATGCTAGGAGTCAAATGACAACTTTGATCTATGGCATCCCTGCCCTCACAGAAGATTTGTGTTAAAGGTCTGAAAGTTCCTGTAAGGGTATATGAGTGCCTTTTATTAGGTACATCAATTCATAAGTTGTAAAACCTTTCAAAATGCTTTATTTATTTAATGCTTCTTATCTCATCTGTGTAAAATAGGTCATATTACTTCAACTGTCTAATAGTTTATTGAGCCTGATATGTAATAGATTTAAATAACATGTATTCATGGCTTATGTGTGGAAGTATAAGGATAAAAACTGAGTCTCTGTCTCTACTGGGTATTTAATTCACTAGGCCACAACGAAGTCTTTTTTTTTTTTTTTTCTTTTTGAGAAATAGAATCTGTCTATGTTGCCCAGAGCTGGTCTTGAACTCGTGGCCTCAAGCAGCAATCCCATCTCAGCATCCCACATAGCTGGGCATAAACTACTGTGCCCTGTTAAATGAAAGAACATCTTTTCTTTGAGATAGATTTTCACTTTGTTGTCTTGGGTAAGTGCCATGATGTCATAGCTCACAGCAACCTCAAACTCTTAGGCTCAAGTGATCCTCTTGCCTCAGCCTCCTGAGTAGCTAAGACTACAGTCACCTGGCACAACACCTGGCTATGCTGCCTGCCACCACACCTGGCTATTTTTGAGAGATAGCATCTCACTCTTGCTCAGGCTGGTCTCGAACTTGTGAGCTCACACAATCCACCAGCTTCAACCTCCTACAGTGCTGAAATTACAGGCACGAGCCACTGCATCTGGCACAAATGAACTCTTTTTTAAATAAAAATAATACTACGATCAACAGCCCACATTGAACAATGCATTAGATATTACTGGAAGTCTTTTTTAATAGGTAAATTTTTATCTCAAGGTAACTCTGTTTTGATCTAAATCTAAATAACAGAATGCCAGGACTGGAAAGGATTCAGGACATTATTACAGTCTAAATTACTCATTTTACAGGTAAAGGGATTGAGACCCCTGGAAATTATGAGAACTACAGCTGGTCAGTGAAAGCACAAGTGAGCTTTTTGGTTGCTGTTCTGCCTTTTTTTCAGTGCTCTACGATGACTGTCCCTAGCATTACTATTCCTGTTATTATACTAGCCTTTACTGTGTTTAATGGGTTTGTATTATCAACTTTTATATTCTAATAATCCATATCCATTTGCCTGGATGAAAAATTTCATTCTCATCTTTTCTTTTATTCATCAAAATGCCAAAGAAAGCACATACTGAAGTATTATATATCCTAAAATGTTATTGTTCACATTTATGTTCTCTTGTTCCAAGAGGGAAAAACACTATTAAATTATAACAAATCTGTTTGTAGCATAATCTGCAGCTTTACAATGGCCTGAAATGTGAGCCTGATGATAGGCATCTCCAAATAAACTCGCATCATTTCCTCTGCTCTCTGCGTATTTGGACACTTGGTCAATGCCTTCACTCATCTGTAAATATTATGTGGTCTGTGTTGTGCAGCACAATTTGTTTCAAAATCTATTAGGATGAAAATCAATAACACTGCCTTACCATTTTTAACATAAGATTTGAAAGGTGTTGGGTGAATTTTCTTTATTACAGTCATAATTTGGTATATGTATATTATGTATTTATATACACATGTGTTGTCATTCCCCTCTTTTCATGTTCTCACATGTTTCAGAAATATTACCATTCACATTCATTTTTTGTAATAGTTAAGGAAAATATTTATAATTTTGCTATCATAGTAAAATCTTAACTCTGATTTCACTATGTAAACCAAAATAACAAGAGAAATTTTTTAGTATCTCCAGTATCAGATGTTATGGATTCAAATTTCACCTTCAGCACTTATAATTAATTGACTTTGAGTAAATAACCTAATCTTTAGTCATCTTAGTTCCATCGTCTAAAAAATGTAGGCTAATAATAACTCAGACTTCACCTTATAAGTTCAAACAATACAACCTAATCATATGTACTCTCATATCAGTCTGAAATTTAAAAAAATATATAAACACTACCTAGTATAATTGGACATTAAAAAATAATAATTGTTTCTTAGAATTGTTGTTATGATTAAACTAGATAACCCATATGCTATGTATTCTTGGCTCCAATCCTGGTATACAGCAAGTGTTCAACATTCATTACCTATAATACCTATGGTGGTGACAGTGATCATGATGATGGTGAGGAATATAACTTCATTGCTCAGGTTCTGAATGTCCGAGTCCATGACAAATTACCCAGAACACACCTTCTTGTGCATATTGAATGTCCACTGGCAAGAAACAGGTAGATTTCCATTGACCACCTATGCTTACCTACTGTGAACCAATAATGGTAGACCTGACTACATCACCAAGAGAGGTCCTGAAGAAACAAACATTAATTCAGTGGAGCTGTAAAATTGGGTGTGCAAGTATGAGTTTTGAATGTTAGCATATACACAATTGTATAAACTAATCCCTTTTCTGACAGGCAAGTCACGTGGGAATATACCAAGGAGAGCTCCTGAATCATGGGAGGAAAAGTGGTGTCCACGGAGAAAGGTAGGCAATTTAGATAGAATGTTGAAATAATACTTTTATAAGAGGTTATATAAAATAAGGGCACTGAAGTTGACTTTAGAACAGAGTAGCATTTAAAGAATCACGGGAAATTAAAGACCAGAAGGTAGGAACAGAATTGAAGAGGCTCAGGCTCAGTACTGGAGAACTACACTTGAGGGAGTTTCCTGCTTGCATTTTGAAGGGACTGCAGTAGGAACAACATGAGAAGGCTGGGATTGTCAGCTGAGGTCTGTATAAATTACTGGTTTACCACTAGCTGTGAAGCTAGTTAGTTACTAACCTGGTTTTAAAATCTGTGTTTGCTCACTCACAGTTCTAAACTTGTTCCACTACATCACAGAAATGCGGAGCCAGACTAAGTTACTAAAAATCATAAGGTATTTTCATAAAGATATATTATTTTATTGTTATAACCCCCTGGGATCCCAGAGTTTCTCAACTAATTGTATCAATTAGATCTTTTAAAAATGGTCATTATGTAGGAATTTCAGAAATATTAACTGAATTTAAGAGATATTAGTATGTACCTTTTGTGAGTCTCTTAGAAGTAGATATGTGCCTGAGTAATTCTTTCAACTCCTGCATCTTTCTAGGTCATTTGTTTCAATTTTAGAAACTCTTTTGCCTGTAAATATATCTGACAACCATATTCATACCCACTGCACAGCTCCTTATTAGTCAGATCACATCAGACTTCTACAGTGGGCTTCACAGTTCACTCAGTGAAAACCAGAGTCCTCAGGAGGGCTATTGGGGTCTCTTCTCCAAGGACACTAAGCTCTCACATAAAAACTCCACCCTCCACACGTAAAGAATCACTTCTCCAAAAAAATTATCTCCTAATACTATCACTTTGGGAGTAAGTATTCACGTATGAATATTGAGATAGGCAGAGATTCAGACCATGCCACATATCATAAAATCTATACTCCCTCTTTGTCTCTGTTCCAAAACCTACTCCCTTGTAGACCAAGCCTAAATTCTTTCTTTCTAAAAACAACTCCTTCTCTCTTCCCCCTTTTGTTTCAGGACCACTTCATGGACAAATCATTCGCTTGGTAATTCTACTTTATGCATCCAAGATAAAATGTTTCTTGGGCCACTGTCTTGTTTAGAAATGTATTAGAAAATTTTATTCATATGTTAAATTAGTACTACTTGTTTCATGACTACATTGAAAGTCTATTGAAGTCTAATAGATGTTTAACAGTTGTCTAAAATCTCCTTCATGAATAATATAGTGTCTTATATGGTATGGTACTTGCTTAAGAAATATCTGCTAATAGATTTATTTCCACTGTGGTTGTAGCAGTGGAATATTATTGGCTTAAGAGGATATTTAAAAGTAATAAGAGTGCAAAATTGGAGGAAAATCAGATTGGAATAATTAGAAATTACCGTCTCTACCAACCAATACATGACTGAAAAATGAATACCAAATTTACGCCCAATCTCATAAAGTCTTTTTATTTTTTTTTATTTATTTTTTTATGGAATCATAGCTGTGTACATTAGTTCAATCACGGGGTACAGTGTGCGGGCTTTACATGCAATCTGAGATATTTTTATCAACCTGATTGACATAACATTCATGAGATTTTCTCATTTACTATGTGAAAACATTTTTGATCCATATTTAGAAGTTTTTTCCTGACACTTCATTGTACCACACATGTGATCTCACCCTTTGTCCCATCTCCCCCCACCCTCTCCCTCCCCTTGTCAAATGCATTTTAATTATCACTTAAAATGATTTATGTTTTTTGTCTTTGACTCTGTTGATAGGATGTGTTACATTGATTTGTGTCTATAAAACCATCCTTGCATTGCTTTAATAAATCCCAGTTGATCATGCCGAATAATCTTTTTAAAGTGTTGTTGAATTTCATTTGCTGGCATTTTCTTGAGGACTTTTTCATCTATGTTCATCAGAAATATTGGCCTATATTTTTCTTCTTTGTTATGTCTTTTTCTGGTTTTTATATGAGGATGATAGAGGCTACATAGAATGAATTTGTGCATATTCCCTTCTCCTTAACTGTTTCAAATAGTTTAAGTAGGATTGGTATTAGATCTTTGAATGATTGGTAGAATTTACCAGTGAAGACATTGAGTTCTGGATTTTATTTTGATGGGAGACTTTTTTTTTTTTTTTTTTTTTTTTTGTAGAGACAGAGTTTCACTTTATCATCCGTGGTGGAGTGCCATGGCATCACACAGCTCACAGCAACCTCCAACTCCTGGGCTTAGGCGATTCCCTTGCTTCGGCCTCCAGATTAACTGGGAATACAGACACCCACCACAGCACCTACCTATTTTTTTTGTTGTTGCTGTTTGGCCAGGGCTGAGTTTGAACTCGCCACTCTTGGTATATGGGGCTGGTGCCCTACCCACTGAGCCACAGGAGCCGCCCTGATGGGAGACTTTTTATTAATGCTTCTATCTAAATTCTTGGTTTATTCCAGTTTAAGATTTCTTCCTTGTTTAATTTTGGTAGGTTGCATGTGTCTAGAAATTTATTTATTTCTTTTAATATTTCTAATTTATTAACATGTAATTGATCACAGTACTCTCTAATGGCCTTTCAAATTTGTGCAGTATGAGTTGTAATTTCTACTTTTTCATGTATTATTTCATTCTTATGGCTTTTCTATCTTTTTCATAGTCTGGAAAAATGTGTCTATTTTGTTTATCTTTAACAAAAACAACTTTTCATATCATTGACAATTTGTATTTTCTGTTTGGTTTCAATTTTATTTATTTCTGCTCTGACCTTTATATTCCTTTCCTCGAGAAATTTGGGGTTTGGTTTACTCTTTTTTTTTTTTTTTTTTAGTTCTTAAAATGCATTATTAGGGTGTTTATTTGAATTTTTTTCCCTTTTTTTTGATGTAGGCACTAGTTGTTATCAACTTTACTCTTATTACTGCTTTTGCTATACTGAATAAATTTTGATGTATTCTGTTTTCTTATTTATTTATTTATTTATTTAGAGACAGAGTCTCAGGCTGTCACCCTGGGCAGAGTGTTGTGGCATCATAGCTCAAAGCAACCTCCAACTCTTGGGCTCAATCGATAGTCTTTCCTCACTTTTTCTATTTTTAGTAGAGACAGGGTCTTGTTTTTGTTCAGGCTAGTCTCTAACTCTCAAGCCCGCATAATCCACCCACTTCATCCTCTCAGAGTGCTAGGATTACAGGCATCATTTTCATTTATTTTGAGAAATTTTTATGTTTCCCTTTTTCCTGATGGACTCACTAGTCATTCATATTGTTTAATTTCCATTGTTTCTCTTGTTACTGATTTCCATTTTTATTCTATTGTGTACAGAGAAAACATTTGATAAGATTAGAATCTTTAAAGCTTTTTAAGATGTGTTTTGTGGTCTAATGTATGGCCTGTCCATGAGAATGATCCATGAGCTGAGGGGTAGAATGTGTATTCTAAAAGTGTTGGATGAAACGTTCTGTAAATAACTACGAGGTATATTTGTTCTGTAGTGAAGAATAGGTCCAATATTTCTTTTTTTGGTGTTTTGTCTGAATGATCTGTCCAATGCAGAAAGTGAAGTCTTGAAGTTTCTGACAGTTATAGTATTATGGTCTATCTTTCTCTTTAGCCCTGATATTTGCTTTATGTATTTGCATGCTGCAGTGTTGGTTGCACATGCATATGTATTTATAATTCTTAATATACTCTTGCTAAATTGACCCATCATGATTTAATGACTTCTTTTTTATTATTAGATCATAGCTGTGTACATTACTGCATTTATGGGGTACAATGTGCTGACTCTATATACAATCTAGAATGTTCACATCAAACTTTTTTCACATTTTTTGTCTTGTAATCTATTTTATGTTATAAAAGTATAGCTACTCCTGCTCTTTTTAGTTTTCATCTATATTGAATACCTTTTTCTATACTTTTATTGTCAGCCTATGTGTAGCTTTGTAGGTAATGTGAGTTTTTTTAGACAACATGTATCTATCTTTAGTTTTTTATCCCTTCAGCCACTCTGTTTTTGGACTGGAGCATTTAGTCAATTTACATTCAATACCATTATCGATAAGGAAGAACTTAATCCTCCATTTTGTTATTTGATCATGTCATTTCATTATCCTCTCTTTTTTCCTTCTCTCTTCTCTTCCTTTGTTAAAGATGATTTTCTCTGAAAGTGGGTTCTAATTTATGGCTTTTTTGTGTGTGTATTTGTTATAGGTTTTTTGATTTGAGTTCACCAAAAGGCTTGAAGTATATTTTATAGATCAACTATTTTAAACATACAAAAAGAAGACTAAAATAAACTCTATACTTTATATACCCACTTTTTTAACTTTTTGTTTCCGTCCATAGCTTTTTATACTATCTACCTGTCGAAAAGGTGTTGCATTTTTATAGATTTATCTTTAATTTTCCTACTCAAGATATACGTGGTTTGTACACAATCATAGCAATAGTAGTCTGTATTTGTGCACTTACTGTTACCAGTGATTTTTATAACTTTATATCATTTCTTGTCACTAATTATAATCTTTTTCTTTCAGATGGAAGAACTTCTTTTAGCATTTAATATAGGATAGGTCTGGTATTAATGAAATCTCCCATATTTTATTTCTCTGGGAAAGTATTTCTTCTTCATATTTGAAGGATATTTCTACAGGATATAATATTTCAGTGTTCAGGAATTTTACTTTCAGCACTTTGAATGTGTCATACTCTCTCCCCCGTCTGTAAGGCATCCACTGAGAAGTCTGATGTCAGATGTATCAGAACTCCTTCATATGTTAATTTTTCTTCCTTCCCTTAAGACCTTTTGGACCTTGATTATTAAATGCTTTGAGGTAGTCTTGTTTGTACTAAATCTGTTTGGTGTTCTATTACTTTCTTGTACTTGAATATTATCTTTCTCTAGGTTTAAAAAGTTTTGTTATTACTTCCTTGAATAAACTTTTGATCATAATCTGTCTGTCTATATTACCCCCACTTTAAGGCCAATAACTCTTAGATTTGCCTCTTTGTGTGTATATTCTAGATCTTATAAGCATACTTTATTAATTTTCATATAGTCTTCCATTTTCTCTTTGATATATTTTCGAACAGCCTATCTTCAAGCTTACTGATTCTTTATTCTGCTATAATCAATTCTGCTGTTAAGAGACTTTTTTTTGAGACAGAGCCTCAAGCTGTCACCCTAGAGAGAGTGCTGTGGCGTCACAGCTCACAGCAACCTCCAATTCCTGGGCTCAAGCAAGTCTCTTGCCTCCACCTCCCAAGTAGCTAGGACCACAGGTGCCCACCACAATGCCTGGGCATTTTTTGGTTGCAGCCGTCATTGTTGTTTGGCGGGCCCAGGCTGGATTTGAACCCACCAGCTCAGGTTACGTGGCTGGTGCCTTAGCCCGCTAAGCCACAGGCGCCAAGTCAAGACTTTTTTTTTTTTTTGAGACAGAGTCTCACCATGTCTCCCTTGGAAGAGTGCTGTGGCATCACAGCTCACAGCAACCTCAAACTCTTGGACTTAGCAATTCTCTTGCCTCAGCCTCTGGAGCAGCTGGGACTACAGGTGTATGCCACAACACCTGGCTATTTTTTGGGTGCACTTGTCATTGTTGTTTAGCAGGCCCTGCCCGGACTCGAAAATGCCAGCTTTGGTGTATGCAGCCAGTGTCCTCCTCACCGAGCTACAGACGCTGAATCAAGAGACTTTGATATATTTCTCAGTCAGTTAAATTTTTCAGCTCCAGAATGTCTTACTATTATTATTTCTTTTTTTTACTACTTAAATGTACTTTTAAATATTTCTTTGACAGGCTTCTGAATGCCTCCTTTTTTTTTTTTTTTTTTGAAGTTAATTGAACTTCTTTAGGAAGTAATGTTCTATTCTTTGTCTGAAAAGTCACATATATCCATCAGTCTGGGATTGGTTACTGATATCTTATTTAGTTTGTTTGCTGAGTTTGGTTTTCTAGTTGTTTTGATGCTTGTGGATGTTCATCAATTTCTGAGGATTGAAGAGTTGAGTATTTATTTTAATCTTCATATTCTGGCTTTGTCTGAATCTCTCTTTTGGGGGAAGGATTTTTAGATATCAAAAGGAATTGAGGATTGTGATCTAAGTCTTTGATTACTGTGGCCAAATTCCTCTTCCAAATTCCTGTTAGCACCACCTTGGTGGCCTTGGATAAGATATGAGATAATAACCTGGATTACCAGACAAAATGTCTTACTGTGTTCCCCCACTCTCAGTACTGGTATGTTGGAAGTTAAGGAAGGAGTGATGTGGCTACTTTTTCATGGCCATTACAGCTAGGACTTTTTATTTTTTGTTATTTTTTTTAATAATTTTATTGAATCATAATTATGTACATTGGTGCAATCACAGGGCACGATTCATATACATTCAGAAATATTTTGATCATACTGTTACAGATATCCTTCATGGCATTTCCTATATTCTTCTTAGCAAAGTATCTCAAGAATGGAAGAAAAAGTATCCAATGTACTCAGCCCTAATATGAAGCTAATTTATAGCTTTCATATGAAGGCTAAAACCCAATTATAGCACAGGAATACAGGGATAGGAGAAAGGGAGGGGAGGGGTGGGGGGAGGATGGGTAGAGGGAGGGCAATTAGTGGGAACACACCTACGG
>CAUYON010049080.1:0-20435 GCA_963573935.1 Arctocebus calabarensis
CATATGTTGTCCATCCCCCCCTCAGGCTTGAAAGTCCTCAAAGAGACCCACTATCCCATATCACTGCCCAGAGGGATGATGGGAGATGCAGCCTTGATCATGTGACTTCCAGCATGATCACCTACTGCCTTCTGAGTAGAACTCACTGCAGAGCAGTTTACCTCATTTTACCTTAGTTGCATGTGATCGCAATGTTTGAGTTATTACTTGCCGAGATAGGAGCAAAAATTATGAAAATACACAGGGTAGTGGGTCCTTTTGTGGCTTTCCTAGTTACTCAAATTGACTCCCCCCATCTTTGCACAGGTGCTTTCAATAGTTTTAAAATTATTCTTAAATACATATATATTTTAGCCTTTTAATAAACAAAATAAAGAACTAAAAAAAAAAAGAAAGAAAGATTTCAGTCTGAAATCTTTGTACAACTTCAATATTTGGTATTCATCTTTTCCTCCGCAGGGCAATGAGCCCAGTTTATTTTTCATTGTTTTCAGTTCAACTCCGTTGATCTTTGTTTCCTGCTGTCCAGTGAGCCGTAGGAATTTCTTCCAGTAGCCCAAGAGTGAGGGATTTCTACTCCACCGAAATTCCTGACATGTGACCGAAGGCACTGAGACATGGACACTCCGCATCCTTGATTCCCCCCAGCAGGTGCAGCAATTAGAGGACCCGGGACAGGCAAGCTCGGTCTCCTGGGCGAGGTCCGGGGTTGTGGGCCTCTGGAAGGAAGGGCCCAGCAGGAGGGGCCGGACTCCATCAGCGTGGGGCGGGGCGGCGGGTGGGGAGGCTTTGCGTCACTGGGGGAAGTCTGTGACGCACGTGCCCCGCCCACACTCTCGGGCAGCAGTGGCGCTGAAATCCCATTGCGTGAGGCCAGGCTGTGGAGCCGCTCGTCCTTTTGTCCTTTCGTCCTTTCGCCCTTTCGCAGTTCTGCCTCCTGCCACCGCCAGGTCTCCCTCCTACCCGGTCACATCTCTCCTTTGTCCATTTTGTAATCAGATGTCCCACGACTTACAGGAAAGCATTAGAACTCTAAGACAGTGACCTAGCCATCACTAGCCCCCCGTTGGAGAAAGGGTAGCTCCTCGAATCCCGCTGTCCAGCACCGAGCTGCTTGCCAGGAACTTCAGCTTCCAAGAAGCCCAGAGGCCCAACGTTTGCGGCCTCGTCCGGAAGCGTCTGGAATCCCTGCGCGCGGACTGTCCACATATCTCAGACCACGCCCTTCCAAGAGCCCCACCCAGCAGGGCTTGCGTTTCCATGGTAACGGTAAACAGCCTCAGCACAGCCCTGAGCTGTATTTCAAGCGTGTATATGAAAAATAATATTAAGAACAGTTCCTTCATACTCATCTTAAGAAACAGGCCGGCTTGGCTCAGCCTGTAATCCTAGAACTCTGGAAGTCCGAGGTGGGAGAATCACTTGAAGTTGGGAGCTCCACAAGCCGAGCAAGTGTGAGACCTCCAGACTCCGTCTCTACTAAAAGTACAAACACTAACCAGGAGAGGTGGTGGGAGCCTATAGTCCCAGCTGAGGTAGGAGAATTGCTTTATCCTAGTAGATTGTATTTTCAGTGAACTATGATGACACCACTGCACTTTTCCTGGGGTGACACAGCAATCGGTCTCAAAAAAAAAAAAAAAAAAAAAAACCCCAAAGAACAAAAACCAAACGAACAACAACAAACCCATCAGTATTTTTAACGTATTCTATGTGCAGACATAATTATCCTTAATTTTGTGAATCAATCACGTGCTATTTTTTAGAAGTAATCTTTCTTTTTTTTTTTTTTGAGACATAGCCTCAAGTTGTCGCCCTGGGTAGAGTGCAATGGCATCTTAGCTCACAGCAACCTCCAACTCCTGGGCTCAAGCGCTTCACCTGCCTCCGCCTCCCAAGTAGCTGGGACTACAGGCACCCGCCACAATGCCCAGCTATTTTTTGGTTGAAACCGTTATTGTTGTTTGGCTGGCCTGGGCTGGATTCAAACTCGCCAGCTCAGGTGTATGTGGCTGGCACCGTAGCTGCTTGAGCCACAGGCGCGGAGCCAGAAGTAATCATTTTTAAATAGCCCTGTAATTCTAGCACTTTGGGAGGCTGAGGCAATTAGATCTTTTGTGCCCAGAAGTTTGAGACCAGACTGGGCAATAGCAAGACCTTGTCTCAACACTGGGAGGCCAAGGAGGATGCATTGCCTGAGCTCCCGGGTTCGAGACCAGCTTGGGCCAGAGTTAGAGTCTGTCTATAAAAATAGCCAGGCATTGTGGCTGGCACCTGTAGTCCCAGCCTGTAGATCAAGAGGCTCACTTGAACCCAAGATTTTTAGGTTGCTGTGAACTATGACGCCCTGGCACCTGGCACTCTACTGAGGAACTCTACCTCAATAAATAAATAAATAACCCAGTCTCAAAAACAAGAACAACAATCCCTCCCCCTCCCCCAAACCAGCCACAACAAAATACACAGCAATACATTGAATTTTTTGGTATGCCTTCAAATTAACACATAAATGGTTTCATGCTTTATGACTTCTGGGCCTTGTTTCTTTTCTTCTCTTTTCTTTCTCTCTTTTTTTGAGACAGAGTCTCAAGCTGTTGCCCTGGATAGGGTGTGTGGCATCACAGCTCACAGCAACCTCAAACTCCTGGGCCCAAGTGATTCTCTTGCCTCAGCCTCCCAATTATCTGGGTGTACAGGCACCTGCCACAAAGCCCAGCTACTTTTTGGCCTGGGCTGGATTTGAACCTGCCAGCTCTGGTGTATGTGGCTGGCTCGCTAGCTGCCTGAGCTACAGGCACTGAACCTGGGCCTTGTTTCTAGGCTGCTTTAGACTTGGGAGAGTCTTCTTTTTACTACTACTACTGTATGAAGTACATGTAACAAAATTTCCTTCTCACGCCAGGCTTGGGGGCTCATGCCTGTGATCTTAGCACCTGAGGAGGCCAAGGTGGGTGGATTACTTGAGCTCAGGATTTTGAGACCAGCCTTAGAAAGAGTGAGACCCAGTCTGTACTAAAAATAGAAAAAGTTAGTCAGGTGTTGTGGCAGGCCCTTGTAGTCCCAGCTACTCAGGGGAGGCTGAGTGGAGAGGATCACTTGAGCCTAAGCATTTTAGGTTGTTGTGAGCTATGACAATGCCAGGACATTCTACTTAGGGCAGCGGTTCTCAATCAGTGAGTCGCGACCCCTTTGTAACAATGAAAATACATCGCAGCATTAGGAAAGCTGAGAACCACTGACTTAGGGCAACAGAGACTCAAAAAGTTGTTGTCTTCTTTGTCCAATCTTTTAATGAACATTAGGTTGGTTTCCAGTTTGGGGCAAAAAAAAACAATGCTTCTTTAAGCAGAGTGGTCCTGATGTATGCACAAAGGAGTGAATTGGTGGGCATGCCCACATACAGTAGGTTATATTTAAATGCGTTCCAACATATTTCCAGCAGCATACAACCTAAATCTGAGAGTAAGAGAGCTGCCTGCATGCCCTTGAATATGCTTCCTGTTCTGATGATTATTTTTGGCTTTTATTTCTTATGCAGTCACTGGTGCTAAGTCTCTTTGTTCCTGCATCTGACGGTTCCCTGCACAGATGTCCTACATCTATGGATTGATAGTGTGAATCACATTTGTCCTAATTTCCCCTTTCAGAACCAGAGTCCAAGGGCACTCTTCCCTCTGCCCCTGCCCCTTCAACTGATTGCTGGGTTGTGCTACGTGGGCTGTCTCGGCCTCCTCTTGGAACAGTGCACTTGGAGGATGCTCTGAGCTGTCTCCTACATCTTCTCTCTTACCTTCCTCACATTGTGCTCCATCTTTCCCATTTAGCTTGTGGATCTGCATTTGTTTCTGAATTTCCTTGCTGCTTTCAATGGACTTGGGAGAAAAGGAGTGGATGTACCAAATTAATGCCAACCACTTTCAAGATAAAATACCTGGGAAACATTTAGAAGAATAAATTTCTTATTCCAGGCCTGCTAAGGCAGCATTTCCAGGGTAGGTCCCAAAAGCTCTCCAAGTGTTAAACCAAGTTTAATAGCCACTGAACTAGAATGTTGTTTTATACTTAAGTCTTAATAATTAGAAAACATACTGCTGGCTTGGCGCTCATAGCTCAGTGGTTAGGGCACTGGCCCACATACACCAAGGCTGGTGGGTTTGAACCTGGCCTGGGCCAGCTAAACAACAATGACAACTGCAACAAAAAATAGGCAGGTATTGTGGCGGGCACCTGTAGTCCCAGCTACTCAGGAGGCTGAAGCAAGAGAATCGCCTAAGCCCAAGAGTTGGAGGTTGCTGTGAGCTGTGACACCACGGCACTCTACCAAGGGTGACATAGTGAGACTCTGTCTCAAAGTAAGTAAATAAATAAATAAAAATAATGAAAACACACCGCTGTCCTTAAGTATTTAATGAATGCATCAGTTTTGTTGCTACACTCTGTAATTATCACAAGTTTATACTTTTCTGGAGGTCTGAAGTCCAACAGGTGTGGGTAGAGCTGGGTTCCTTGGGACAGAGAATCCTTTTCCTTGCCTTCTTCAGACTCTAGAGGCCGCTTCGTTGCTTGGTTTGCGGTCCCTTCCTCACATCACTCCATCCTCTGTTTCCATGGTCATATTTCTTGCTACTGTGTTTATCCACCCAGATAATCCAGGATAATCTTCCCTTCTCAAGCTTCTTAATTGTATCTACCAAGTCCTTTTCACCATGGAAGATAACCTATTCATCCGCAGGCATTAGATGTGGACATCTTGGGAGGTCTATTATTCAGCTTGCCATAATGAGTTAGGAAGTTTATGTTGTCAAGTTCTACACCATCCATTTTTATATGTAGGTGAATCTTGCTACATATTTAATAATCCCTTCAGGGTTATATTTCTCATTCTGTATAAAAGGCTCTGATTTATAATTTATTTTCAGCTCCTCAGATAATTGTGTTCATATGTCTTCATCCATTTTGTGCTGCTACCACAAGAAACAACAGACAGGGTAATTTATCATGAACAGAGATGTATTAGCTTGTGTTTCCGGAGGGCCTGAACGATCGGGTGAGGACCTTCTTGCTGGGTTGTCTTATGGTGGAAGGGCAAAGAGAGGGCAAGAGAGAGACAGCAAGAGAGCACAGGAGGGGGCCAAATTCGTTTCTTTATAAAGAACTCCTTCTCAAGACAAAAGCATTAATCCATTGGTGAGGGCAGCACCCCCATGACCCAAACACCTCTCATCAGGCCCCACCTCATGACACAGCTGCCTTGAGGACCAGCTTCTAACACATGAACTTGGGGGATACAGTCATCATATTTTAAACTATCCCTTTATAGACAATATATTTTCTTGAGTGCTATGTTCACTAACAATCAATTTTTCCCTACAGGTGGGGGACTAAGTAATAAAAATATCCTCCTCCCCATATTCTAGTCCATATCCCATGTCACTAATTCTGATACAATTCTGAATTTCCAATAGTGGATTCTGTCCATGGAAGAATGATGTTCTTTTTTTTAGAGACAGACTCTCACTTGGTCGCCCTTGGTAGAGTGCTGTGGCGTCACAGCTCACAGCAACCTCCAGCTCCCGGGCTTAGGCCATTCTCTTGTCTCAGCCTCCCAAGTAACTGGGACTATAGGAGTTCACCACAATGCCTGGCTATTTTTTTGTTGCAGTTTGGCCAGGGCCGGGTTTGAACCTGCCACCCTTGGTATATGGGGCCGGCGCCCTACTCGATGAACCACAGGCGCCACCCAAGGACGATGTTCTTATAAGGACACCAGTTATATTGGATTAGGGCCACCAGTACAAAGGGGCCGTCTCCAAATACAGCTACTTTCTGAGGTGCTGGGAGTTCAGGTCAACATAAGATTTGGAGGATGGGGAGACACAATTTAGCCCATAACATAAATTTAAGAGTTTTCTGCAGCTAGATAGCAGTGCTGAGAACTGAACTCAAATCCATCTGTCTCCACCTCGTGCGCTTAACTTCTACAGTTTGTCATCACCTTTTTGGCATCTGAAATTCTACTTCGCACAATTTATTCCTTTTAGTTTAGTTCCTTTCTCTTGTGAAAAGGGACCCCCAGGGTTTGAGCTTAAACAATAAAGGTATCCTGCCTACAATGGACTATTACTTGAGCTTGACCCCAGTGGGAGCAGGGCTAGCAGGAGATGCATTTCACCAGATGTCCCGGTATTGGCCTTGGGACCCAAGGCCTAATTATATCAGAAGATCCTTAAGCACATGCCGGGATGAAATCCACACGCTGATAGCGTCTCATATGCAAAGCTTCCAGCCAGCTGTGTGTTCCTCTCTTCAAAATAAGAAGACAACCGAGGACCACGACACGTCCCAGGAAAGCCTGTATGAGAGACAGGGATGAGCATAAGAAGAAAACATCGCAACACTTGCCTGGTCTCGGTAAGGTAACCCACACCAATTTTTTTTATTATTATCCCCGTTTACAGCTAATCCACACCAAATTGTATAAGGAAGATGGAGGTGGAGGGGAGCCTCTGGGCTGGGAGCCTTGAGCACCCTAGACAACACCTAGGATTAGGCTGGAGCCCACCAGGCCTGGAGGCCCAGAAACGGGAAGGGAGACACCACTGTCCCTGAGCATCAGTCCCACCCCTGCTGTCCTCGACCTTCACCTGGGTGCTGCTCGATGTCATCCCTGTTGATACCCACCCTAGTGGCATGGACCTGTGTGGCTGATCCCTGCTGCTGGGGTGAGGGCAGGCAGTGACTGTCCCAAGGCACCACTGAGCAGCACCTGGGGTGGCGGCTTTGCTTTTCTTTCCCTCTCAAGGCCTCAGGTCTTTCCCTGTGCTGTGAGCCATGGACACCGCCAGCTACACATATGTGCATGCACATGCCTTCCTTCCTCAAGTTGCTCATAATCGTGGGTCTGTTGGTCTCTGGGGTCCATGGTTTCCTTAGTAGTTTCTTCGGGCACAGATTTTATGGGCAGAGGCCAGCAGTCTCTGCTAATGCACCGTCTTGGAAAGGAACCAGACCTCTTCATGTTTCCATATAGCAAATCTTGGTGATAGCTCTGAAAGGGACTCTCGTGGAACACCAGAGCCACTCCATCACCTTACCCTTACTCCAAATGTCAGCCTTCCATCCACCCAGCCCCACGCCTGTCCCAGAAGCCATTTGTAAGCCCATCCCTGGCGGGGCCCCTCCCCAGGCTCAAGCATCTCACAAGTCTGCATTGACTCCAGTGCGAGTCACAAAAGCATTTATAACCCTGATTCTTTGTCTGGGGTTTCATGGCCACAGCCCGCCTCCCCCATCCCCACCCCCATGAAGCTTCCTTCCCCTGCTGCACGCCGCCCTCGGTGCCGTGCCTCCCATCTTGCTGGCCTCCCTGAGCCCCTGCTGAGCCCCTGCTGAGCCCCACTTCCCTCCGGCCCACTAGCTTGGTCAGAAGTCCTGCACTCTCCAGTGTTTGAACTCCAACCTGTCCTTCTCTCAAGCCCATGTTGAGGGCTTTTCCAGCCTGGGACTCCTTGAGCCCATGATTATAGTTAGAAGTCCCTGGGACCTCCATAAACTAAGTGCTGGCAGGAAGTTGTTTGGCTGCCATCTCATGTGACTGCTTGCAGTCCTGGCCATCACTCTTCCTCTGCCCCCTCCATAGTGGACACTGTGATATGCCATCCAGATCCCCCTCTGGAAAAGAAGGATCTCTCCCTGAGCTGCTGGGAATGCTGTTGGCAGACAGCCTTCACTGGCAGATCTCTTTAGATGTGTCTGCACCCAACCACACATTCGTCTTCTTCAGCAATACAAGTCCAATGTGGGGATAAACTCCATAAACTCCAAGCCCCTTTCCTCCAACTCAGGCCAACTGCAAAGGGTCTTCTTGGTTTCAGAGAAACCTATGGGGTCAGCTGAGGCCTTTGCTGAATGCAGCCAGTTTCCCCCTTCCTTCTCTTCTGTGGATGGTGATCCCAGAGCACTCCTGGCAAGCCTGCACACTCACCTCCATTTCAGAGACTGCTTCTGGAAAACCCAACCTGTGATAGCTGGTTCCAGGAGGGGTCCGAGAAAGATGTGGAGACGGGATTCCGGTTCTGGGTACTGATTGCCTGGCTGGCACAAAGGACCTCATCACTGGTGGTAGATGGAATATGTACAGACACAGGCATAAGGGAGGGTACATTTGTCACCACTGTCACTGGGTACAGAGACATCCAGGCAGGAGGGAATGCACAGAGGGTCTGATGAATGTGGGGGAGTTAGTCATTGTCAGGACACTGGATTGGGGTGCCTGCAGCTAAGCTGAGCATAATTAAGCAGCAATTAAAAGCTATATTTAGAAAGCCAGAGGATCTCCTTGGTAGCATATAATGCGGCTGGAGGACAAGGAAAGCTGAGGCCCAGGCCCAGCACTTACACGTAACAGAGCCCAAAGAAGGGCACTTCCTTTGTAAATAGGTCTACTATTCCCAGGTCATGGGCTTGTTGGGAAACAGTGGGACCATGACACGTGGGTGGGTGTCTTGCTTAATCAGATTTCCCTGAACCTGAGCCTGCAGGACTGGCTCCATGCTTAAGGTCTATCACTCTTCTCTTCTTGCAGATTACACAGAGGGCCCTCCCCTGCAGAGCCACTTCACCCTCCTAGGATCTTTCTCCACTTTACAGTCTGGTCAGTGGGCCAATCATTGGGCTTAAGCCACAACATAGTCTACCTGATCCACAGCGTGTGCCAGTCTGAAGAGGAGGAATGGGACTATGCCCTAGTGGGGAGACCATGTGGACCAACGGGACTGGGCAAGCATTCACAGGACTAAATCTGAGGGCCTGAGTCAAAAGCTAGGAGAAGCATAGTTGGAAAATGAGAGTTCCTCAGTTTGGAAGCGTTTGCACAGAATATTTTTGTCATTCTAAAAAGGACTCCAGGAGGATGGCGCAATCATGTGGCGCTAGTAGCACCCAGTAAAAGGAATAATCCCAAGAATGTGAGGTTTAAAAGACCTGGACTGCCATGTCAGATGGTCTCAGCAGCATGGGCACGTTCACATGGAAAATATATACAAGGCTGGAAAACCCACCAGATCATGTTACTCCACAGAGGTCCCAGAAGATTCACCACTTACCAAAGCAACAGGGAATGTGCCAGGGAGGAATCTCAGAACCACAGGAGTGTCAGAGCAGCTCTCTGCTGTGGGCCAGGGCAGATTCGGGAGATGTCTGTCTACACACTGTGCAATGAGTGTAGGAGGACCCTGAGGAGAACAGCTGGCAGCACCAAACCATGTGGTTGCAGTTATCTCAATGAATAGAACAGCTGAGTGGCAGCCAAAAGGATCTGCACCAGAAAGCAAACTTCTTAAAAAAAAAAAACAAAAAACAGTGTAAAGGGTGACATCCCTGAAAATGACAGCAGTGAACTTCAGTGTTCCCTTCATCCACAAAAATAGCCAATGAGCCAGCAAAATCCATCAAAATTGTTTTTCAGAACTCTGGAATTAGGCAGCACCTGTGGCTCAAAGGGGTAGGACACTGGCCCCATATGCTGGAGATGGCGGGTTCAAACCCAACCCCGGCCAAAAAGCTACAAAAAAACAAAAACAAACAAACAAAAAGCATAAAAAAAAGAAGAAGAAGAACTGTGTAATCTAGTAAGAAACTTACAATCAGCAAGGGAAGATTTGGTGCAGGAAAAAGCTGCTGCCTTGCAGTGAGAGATTGCTGATACATTTAAAATTGTCCATCTGCAAGTGCCCACACCATAGATCTGCAGCAGCCATGAAGACAGCAGCCAGCACTTCTGGTGCACTGTTGTAGTGACAGAGAGAGAAATACATATCTTACTCAAAGAATTGTGGTTGTGGATCTCAACCTGCTTGGGATCTCATGAATGGCAGGTACAAAGCTTCCCTTTGTTTTACTCGTCTCAGAGTTAGGGTGACTGGCTGGGTGGTTTTTGCTAAAAACATTTAAAGGCACAAGTATTGGCTGCAGTGACAGTGGGCCATGACACACTTAGGACAAACAATGGGCAGAATGAAAAGCCTAGGAAAGGAGAAGCTGGGAAAGGAGAGATGTGTGGGAATAAGAACAGGTAAATGAGAATACCACATAAATGCCCAAAGCTGGATGCATGCTCAGAAAAAGCCTAAGGAGACCCTAAGCTTTTACCTATGATTATCCTTCAAGCTCTCCACACAACAGTAAGTGAAGGCGAAGACAGAATTGGGAATGACCTGACTAAGCACTGAGAAAGTTCTTGTTCAACAAAGATAGAGTCTATAAAGAGAGTATTTTTTACCTTCCTTTGTGGTTTTTCTTTCTTTGGTTCCAGGCATTTAAGAAAACTCTATACAAAACACTACTGACCATTAAACTAAAGAAAGACAGACTTCAGTGGCCACATGAAAAATGATAGACTTTATACCCTTAATCTTACTCAAAAGGCCAAGAAGCAATAATAATAAACTTTATAGGCTTGGCACCTGTGGCTCAACGGGCTAAGGCGCCAGCTACGTACACCTGAGCTGGTGGGTTCAAATCCAGCCCGGGCCTGCCAAACAACAGTGATGGCTGCAACCAAAAAATGGCCGGGCGTGTGGCGGGCGCCTGTAGTCCCAGCTACTTGGGAGGCAAAGGCAAGAGACTCGCTTGAGTCCAGGAATTGGAGTTTGCTGGGAGCTGTGATGCCACGACACTCTATCCAGGGTGACAGCTTGAGGCTCTGTCTCAAAAAAATAAAATAATAATAATAATAATAAACTTTATAAAAGCAGTTTAGAGGTTTGGCACCTATAGCTCAAGTGGCTAAGGCGCCAGCCACATACACTGGAGCTATGGGTTTGAATCCAGCCTAGGCCACCAAACAACAATGACAAGTACAACCAAAAAAAATAGCCAGCATTGTGGTGGGTGCCTACAGTCCCAGCTACTTGGGAGGCTGTGGCAAGAGAATCACTTAAGCCCAGGAGTTTGAGGTTGCTGTGAGCTGTAATGCCATAGCACTCTACCCAGGGTGACAGCTCGAGACTCTCTCTCTCAAAAAAAAGAAAAAAAAAACCAAACTTCCAAAGTGTGTATATGTAAAAAGCAGTTTAGAAAAGCCAAAAAACACAAAAAACAACCCTTGATAAGCAGCAAAAATAAACCCTGAAGGGAAGAGCCAAGATGGCAGTCTGGATGGGAGCCATCCAGAAAGAGAGTTAAAGGACAGAAATTTAGCAAGAAAGCTGTTGGTTCAGATCTGAACCAAAAGAGAAGGTCGAAGAATGCACATCAACTCTGCTGAGGTGACCTGCAACCCCAAGGATACAAACAAACGGTACAGAATCCATTGCCAAGCGGACGTGAGTCCCCTCCCCCATGAGAACAGCTCCCAGTATACTCCATACCTCCATACAAACAAGTGAACAGAGTTCAAATGTTCTCCCATTTTACCCCACAGGAGAGACCTTCTAAAAACTGGACCTTCTTCCCCTACTAGGGGTGCCATGGCACTCTCCTGCCAGGCATAAAACTGTGTATATATATATATATATATATAGTCTTTACCTGCAATTTTGAACTCCTGGCACTCCCTTCCACTCTCACCCCGAGGCCTGGAAGCCTGTCCCCCATGGAGTCCAGATTTTTGAGCATTTTCTCGAGGGGTGTAGATAGGGCATGGACTGTTGCTGATCTGTGCTGACTTTCTGGCTCAGGAGTAAGAAGATAAACAGCTGAGGGAGAGGTGGTACCCCGAGGTACCAGCAGGGTTGTGAACAGCGACGGTGGGGCTCACACCCCTGGGGATATTTTGAAGGAACACTCCCATTCTCTCTGGGCAACCCAGGGAGGCTGGGTAGCTTCTCCGGTGGTGGCCACTGGTGGAACAGATCTGGGACAGAACGCAGGCTCCCGGAGTAAAGGGTATACCTGAGGTGGAACAACCCCGTGAGCGCAAAGATAGCAGACACCCAGGGTGAGGCTGACCCAGAGGACTGCTTTACTGAGCTTCAGATGCACCCGGCCCTCAGGAGATCAAAGCTGAGACAAAGGGGGAAAATAGCTGGGACAGAAACAAATTCTGTGAAGTTGTTCTGTCAACACTAACAATCAGGGACAGGGCTGGAACTGAGTGAATCGCCCCAGCCCCTATCAAGCACCCGAGGTTGTCAGGCCTCACTTCCCCCTGCCGAATAGTGACAGAGAGTGGCAGCCTGGCTGAGAAGACTCAGATCTCCCTGTGACTCAGGCAGGTGCAACCCCCTGGAGCATCTGCTCATTGGAGGGAACTATATCATAGCCCTGTGGGGTTACCAGTGAGTGGATGTGACAGAGGTACAAGGTGGGGAAGGAGGAATCAACCTTCCCAGACTAATTTATTCACTGGGAGGGGGGGTCCTTCTGATCTCACTCTCTAGCAACGAGTTATACTAGAGTTGCCAGCAGACCCCTGCTATCTAGTTGCCGGAGACCTTTTGAACTCTCCCACCTGAGGCATCTTGTGACATCTTAGGTCACAAGTCTAACCTCAGCAAATTTAAAAGAATAGAAATTATTCCTTGCATCTTCTCAGACCATCATGTAAGAAAAGTTGAACTCAATAACAACAGGATACTGCATACTCATACAAAAACATGGAAGCTAAATAACCTTATGCTGAACAATAGATGGTTCATAGATGAGATTAGGAAGGAAATTACCAAATTTTTAGAACAAAACAGTAATGAAGACACGAATTATCAGAACCTGTGGATTACTGCAAAGGCAGTCCTAAGAGGGAAATTTATAGCACTGCAAGCCTTCCTCAAGAGAACAGAAAGAGAGGAAGTTAACAACTTAATAGGACATCTCAAGCAACTGAAAAAGGAAGAACATTCCAACCCCAAACCCAGCAGAAGAAAAGAAATAACCAAAACCAGAGCAGAATTAAATGAAATTGATAAGAAAAGAATTATACAACAGATCAATAAATCAAAAAGTTGATTCTTTGAAAAGGTCAATAAAATAGATAAACCTTTGGCTGACCTAATCAGAAAAAAAAAGAGTAAAATCTCTAATTTCATCAATCAGAAGTGGTGAAGACAAAATAACAATAGACCCCTCAGAAATTCAAAAAATCCTTAATGAATATTACAAGAAACTTTACTCTCAGAATATGAAAACCTGAAGGAAATTGACCAATACTTGGAAGCACACCACCTTCCAAGACTTAGCCAGAATGAAGTGGAAATGTTGAACAGGCCTATATCAAGTTCTGAAATAGCATCAACTATACAAAATCTCCCTAAAAAGAAAAGCCCGGGACCAGATGCCTTCACATCAGAATTCTACCAAACCTTTAAAGAGGAACTAGTACCTATATTACTCAACCTTTTCCAAAATATAGAAAAAGAAGAGATACTACCCAACACATGCTATGAAGCAAACATCACCTTGATCCCTAAACCAGGAAAAGACCCAATAAGGAAAGAAAATTATAGACAAATATCACTAATGAATATGGATGCAAAAATATTCAATAAGATCCTAAGAAACAGAATCCAGTAACACATCAAACAAATTATACACCATGACCAAGTGGGCTTTATCCCAGGGTCTCAAGGCTGGTTCAATATACATAAATCTATAAATGTAATTCAGCACATTAAATTAAAAAACAAAGACTATATGATTCTCTCAATTGATGCAGAAAAAGCTTTTGATAATATCCAGCATCTCTTCATGATCATAACACTTAAGAAAATTGGTATAGAAGGAACATTTCTTAAACTAATAGAGGGCATCTACAGCAAACCACAGCCAATATTGTACTGAATGGAGTTAAATTGAAATCATTTCCACTTAGATCAGGAACCAGGGAAGGATGCCCATTGTCTCCATTGCTCTTTAACATTGTAATGAAAGTTTTAGCCATTGCAATTACAGAAGAAAAGGCAATCAAGGGTATCCACATAGGGTCAGAAGAGATTAAACTTTCACTCTTCACAGATGATATGATTGTATATCTGGAAAACACTAGGAATTCTACTACAAAACTTTTAGAAGTGATCAAGGAATACAGCAGTGTCTCAGGCTACAAAATCAACACTCATAAATCTGTAGCCTTTATATATACCAACAATAGCCAAGCTGAAAAAACAGCTCTATTCATTTCTCTATTCATTTCTCAGTCGTGTCAAAGAAGATGAAATATTTGGGAGTTTACCTAACAAAGGATGCAAAAGATCTCTACAAAGAGAACTATGAAACTCTAAGAAATAGCTGAACATATCAACAAATGGAAAACATACCATGCTCACAGGTGGGAAGAATCAACATTGTTAAAATGTCCATACTACCCAAAGCAGTATACAATTTTAATGCAATTCCTATTAAAGCTCCATTGTCATAGTTTAAAGATCTTGAAAAAATAATTCTTCATTTTATATGGAACCAAAAAAAGCCTCAAATAACCAAGACATTACTTAGGAATAAAAACAAAGCAGGAGGAATCACTCTACCAGACCTGAAACTGTGCTAAAAATCAATAGTGATCAAAACAGCGTGGTACTGGCACAAAAACAGAGAGGTAGATGTATGGAACAGAATAGAGAACCAAGAGATGAATTCAGCTACTTACCATTATTTGATCTTTGACAAGCCAATCAAAAACATTCAGTGGGGAAAAGACTCCCTATTTAACAAATGGTGCTGGGTGAACTGGCTGGCGACTGAATTGGGATCCACACAGTTCACCATTAAAGATAGATTCTCACTGGATTAAAGATTTAAATGTAAGACATGAAATTATAAAAATACTAGAAGAAAGTGCAGGGAAAACTCCTGAAGGAATCAGCCTGGGTGAATATTTTATGAAGAGGACTCCCCAGGCAATTGAAGCAGTATCAAAAATACACTACTGGGACCTTATCAAACTAAAAGTCTTCTGCACAGCCAAGAACACAGTAAGTATAGCAAGCAGACATCCTCAGAATGGAAGAAAATATTTGCAGGTTATGCCTCCGACAAAGGTTTAATAACCAGAATCCACAGAGAACTCAAATGTATTATCAAGAAAAGAACAAGTGATCCCATCTCAGGGTGGGCAAAAGACTTGAAGAGAAACTTCTCCAAAGAAGACAGGCGCACGGCTTACTGATACATGAAAAAATGCTCATCATCCCTAATCATCAGAGAAATGCAAAACAAAACTACTTTGAGATATCATCTAACTCTAATAAGATTAGCCCACATAACAAAATCCCAAAACCAGAGATGCTGGCATGGATGTGGAGAAAAGGGAACACTTCTGCACTGCTGGTGGGAATGCAAACTAATACGTTCCTTTTGGAAGGTTGTTTGGAGAATACTTAGAGATTTAAAAATAGACCTGCCATTTGATCCTATAATTCCTTTACTAGGTATATACCCAGAAAACCAAAAACCATATTATAACCAAGATATCTGTGCCAGAATGTTTATTGCAGCCCAATTCATAATTGCAAAGTCATGGAAGAAGCCAAAGTGCCCATCAATCCACAAATGGATTAATAAATTGTGGTACACGTATACCATGGGCCATTCTCACTGGGGTTAGATGGTATCTCAGGGTGGTTTTGATTTGCATTTCTTTGATGATTTGGGACAATGAGTATTTTTTCATGGGTTTGTTGGCCATTAGTCTATTTTGTAAGAAAAGGTTCTGTTCCTGTCTTTTGCCCTGTGATTTATTGGGTTGTTGGCTCTTTTTTTATTGTTGATTTGCTTGAGTTCTCTGTAGATTATTAGCCCTTTGTCAAATTTGTAACATGTGAATTATCTTCTCTCATTCTGAAGGTTGTGTATCTGCTTTGTTTACTGCGTTCTTAGCTGTGCAGTAGCTTTTAAGCAAATACCACATTTTATTAATCTAGTCATATATTGACATCTTGACTGCAGCCTCGCAAGAGACTGTAGACCAGAGCCACCCAGCTAAATTCCCAAATTCTTGACCCTCAGAAACTATAAGATGGTTGTTGTTAGAACCACACAATTGTAGAGTAGTTACACAGCTAAGTGGGTGCCCAGTTCGAGAGAGAGTGCAGCAGCCTGAGTCCTTGGACGTGTTGCCCACACTTTGGGCAGATTTCCGGCTATCATGGACCTGTCTAAACTGGAATAAGAAATTGCGTGCATATGTATGAACGTGAGTATTTGGACGTGTGTGGATGTGTGTGCCTTTTTCATGGCCGGTATTCATGGTGTTCCCCAGTTTCTAAAAGGACTCCTTCATCTTGGAAAGGCCACAGATCCCACGCTGTGTATTTTACTCAGAGGAAGCAGCAGTGAGGCCCCAGGAATTAGGTGGAAAGACTTAACTGAGAGAGACATCTCTTACATGTAAGCAACTGATGTGGGTTTGTTGACAACTGGAATTGACTTGGGCTCCAGAAAGGGAACAGAACGTTATACAGGCACACAGGGCAGCCCTTTCAAAGGGGCTCAGTCGGGGTGGGCAATTGCAGTCAGGACAGATCCAAGACTCCCCCTACTTGTATAGTTTATTGGAATAGCCACGCCTACTTAGATGCGTGCTGCCTGTGGCTGCCTTTGCCACGCAGCAGTAGTGCTGAATGGTTGTGGCAGACGTCCCACCACAGAGGATAAAGTGTTTGCTGTTTGATTCCTTACCAGAGAGTTTGCGACCTTTCCTTCTGCGTGTTGAGACGAGGTTGGCATTCTCATAGCATAAAGCAGTGGCTAGAAGGCGTCTTCCTAACTTTATGCACCCAGCAGACTGTCCCCAGGTGAGTAGTACGTTCGCATTTATGGCCCTAGCCCCGTAGGAGTACTTGCTGTCCTGGTCTAAAGTAGTGGCTATCTGGACAGTCTCCTGGAGAAATGAGATTTGGGAGCAGGGGACAGAGGTCAACGGTGCTGGATCAGAGGCGCACACCGGGACTGGAGCTGCTAACGGAGAGAGGTCTGTGTGTTCCTCAGTGTGGGAGCTCTTGCCCTCCCATGTTTGTCTCTATGCTGCAGTTTTCTTGTCCACCTGCAAAATCTCCTAGACCTGATCCATAAATTATTCAAGCGTTACTTTGAAATAAAGTGCTAAGGGCTGGATTCTGGTCTATTTCCTGTCTAAACACAAGAGTATTGTGAACTCTCTTATTACATAAAGTCACTGACTGATTTTTCACTTTAATAGTATGCTTAATTCTGGGACTTTAGGTCTGATTTCAGATTTTTTGCAGTTTATCTCCTGGTAACAGCTGATTTTACTTGTATTTTGAGTTCTAATGACATTTATCCTTTAATATCTAAGATATTCCTCAAACTTCACTAATAGCTAGGAAGGTAGTGGAGTGCAGCAGATCATGGTAGTGTTCTGTACTGATGTCTGTTTCTGCCCCAGGCTATCATATATATATGTAATCAACAGTAACTTAGAACATACTATGAAAGAGATGACTCCGTTTATAATAACAAAAAGAAAATTAAAATGCCCAAACTTAACATGACATGTCCAAAACATGTATGAGGAAAATTATAAAACACTTTTGAAAGAGTTTATAAAAGTTATCTTAAACAAATGAAAAGATACACCATATCCCTGGATAAGAAGTTAACTATTATTAACATACAAACTCAGTAGAATAAAACTTAATAAAAATGGCGTTAAATTTGTTTTGTTATACCCGCTAAGTCGATTATGAAGTTTCGTTTGGAAGCAAAGATTACTTAGGAAAATCCTGGCAAATAAATGAGGGGAGAGACCAACCAGATCTAATATTAAGGTTTATTATTAAGCTACTATAATTCGAACTGTGTGATATTGACCCATAAATAGACCTGACTTCACATGAGACATAGACTTTATAATAATTAGTGTTGGGACACTGAGATAGATGGCAAAGAAACAGATAGTTTAATCTTTACATCTTATACTGGGGTCCATTCAAATAGATCAGGAGTTTAAAAAGGAAACAGAGCAATGAGACTTTGTACCAAAAGAAAATGTGGGCGAATTCTTCCATTTCCTAGGAATAGGGAAAACTTTTCTAACAGTGACTCAAAATTTAGAAGCAATAAGGGGAAAGAGTGATGACTATATAGAAATAGAAAATGTTTTTATATACAAAAAGCATCATAAAGCAAGTTAAAAATATAACCATGAAAAACTCTTAGTAATTTAAACCACAGACCATGGAAAGAAGTATGGAGAATCCTCAAGGAACTCAAATTAGATCTTTCATTTGATCCTGCAATCCCACTACTAGACATCTATCCAGAAGAAAAAAAATCATTTTATCATAAGGACATATGCACTAGATTGTTGATCACAGCTCAATTTATAATCACCAAGACGCAGAAACAACCTAAATGTCCATCCATTCAGGAATGGATTAACAAACTGTGGTATATGCATACCATGGAATACTATTAGCCATAAAAAAAGATGGTGACTTTGGGTGGTGCCTGTAGCTCAGTTAGTAGGGTACCGGCCCCACATTCTGAGGGTGGGGAGTTCAAACCCGGCCCTGGCTGAACTGCAACAAAAAAAATAGCCGGGCGTTGTGGGCGCCTGTAGTCCCAGCTACTAGGGAGGCTGAGGCAAGAGAATCGCCTAAGCCAGGAGTTGGAGATTGCGGTGAGCTATGAAGCCACGGCAGTCTACCGAGGGTAATAAAGTGAGACTCTGTCTCTAAAAAAAAAAAAAAAAATGGTGACTGCACATCTTCTGTATTAACCTGGATGTATGTGGAACACGTTCTTCTTAGTGAAGTATCTCAAGAATGGAGAAGTAAGAATCCAATGTACTCAATACTAATATGAAGCTAGTAGACAATCTAATTCACACTCACATAGACAATCTAATTCACACTCATTTCAATTCAAGTTGGGGGGAGGGGGAACAAGGGAGTGGCGGGAGAGGATGGGGGTTTGGTGTGTTCCCACTTCCGGGCACAATGTAGGGGCATTTGGCACCTTTTGGGTGCAGGACATGGGTGCAGGAGGAACTCTACCTAACAAATTCAAATATTGTGATACGGTTGTCTGTACTCTCACATTAACCTGAAATTAAAAAAAAAAAAAAAAACCCACAGACCAAAGCTAATATCCCTAGTACGTAAAAGCCTACAAATAATGAAGTAAAACAACGTTATAAAAAAATGGAGTAGAAATATTCAAAGAGACATCATAGAAAAAGAAATGCAAAGACCTCTAAAACGTATAAAAAGATATTCAGTCTCAGTCCTAATGAAATAAATACAAGTAAAACCTTTTTGAGTTTTAAATAATTGGTAGAAATGTAAAAGTCTGACAGTATATTAGTTGGTGAAGCTATGGGAAATGAGAAATTTCACATGTTGCTGGACATGCAAAATGGTATAATTCTTATGAAGGAGAATTTGGCAAAATTTCATGCATATTTTCTTTTTGATAAAGTAAATGATGGAGCAATTCCATTTGGGGGGATTTATTTTAAGGACACAATGGCCAGAATTTAAAAGACATATGTATAAGACTATTAATTTGAGCACTCTTTGTAAAATAAGTGAATGAATAGACACCCCAAACGTCCATTAGTGGACCTGGCTGGGGCGCAGTCTTTGTCAGGAGCAGCACAGCCACAAAAATGAGGGGGCATCACTGTACCTGCCATGATGGTGGAGAGAAGAGCCCAGACCATGCTCTTTAGTGAAGAATATAGTAAACAAGTGAATATACATGGTTATACTTAAACAGTTAAACCATAAAATTTAAATATAACAGCTTACAAAGGATAGAAGAGAAGAGAGTAAATAGAACAAGGAAAGATAAGTTAGTCTTTTAAAAATATATCTGATTACATAAACTTGACTTTGGAACAAATACATATTTCACTTAATATAGGGAAAAATAAAAAAAAAAAAGCCATCCCTAAAGTTCCAAAAGAAGTGGGGAGAGATGAACCCAAACGCATATACAGTTGGTGTAAACACGCAAAGAAGAAGTGCTCCAAGAGACTTTAAAATGGTGATTGGACGGCTCGCCTCCCTGGAGTGTGTCCTGGTGACAGCAGAGACTGTGGAGATGTCTTCGGTGTGTCCATAATCATATTATTGGTGACAGTGTGGTATGTATATTTTAGGATAAGCCAAATGAATAATTATGTTGGTGTCATGAGAACTGGAACTTTTGGCCTGGGAGACAGGCAATACTACAGATTGATGAGGTTAAATAAAAATAGAACTCATTTCTTTTAATCTTAAAACGTTACTTTTTAGCTCTGTTCACTGATAAGTTCTAAAAGCACTGACTAACCCAGTGGCAATGCACCCCCAATTCCTACTGACCCAGTGGCAGTGCACCCCCATTCCTACTGACCCAGTGGCAGTGCACCCCCATTCCTACTGACCCAGTGGTAGTGCACCCCCATTCCTACTGACCCAGTGGCACTGCACCCCCATTCCTACTGACCCAGTGGCACGGCACCCCCAGTGCTACGGACCCCGTGGGAGTGCCCC
>CAUYON010049081.1:0-10378 GCA_963573935.1 Arctocebus calabarensis
GTTGGAAAGTCCTCAGGTGATTGGCCCAGTTAAAGAGGTACCCAATCAATTGTCCCAGCCAGTATCAACCTCAAATCAAAGAGTTGAAAAGTCTCTGGTGACTAGACAGCTGAAGTCTGCTGGCAGCTTTAGTATAACTCACTCCAGTGTCCTATGGGCTCAGGAGGCCCCCCCAAGCCAGTAAATTAGCCTGGGAAGGTTGATGCCTCTTTCCCCACCTTGACCCTCTGTCGCACCCAGTCTCTGGTAACCCTGCAGGGCTGTGGTCCAGTTACCTCCAATGAGCAGATGCTGTAGAGGTTTGTGCCTGCCTAGGTCACACGGGGCTCTGTGGCTCCTCAGCCATCCACCAGTTGTGTCGGTGTTGGCAGGGGGGGAGGTGAGGCCCAACAACCTGGGTACTTGATGGGGGTGGGGCGATTCACTCAGTTCCAGTCCTGTCCCTGATTGATGCAAAGTAGATGAAAAGGCTGATAGAACAGAACAAGTTCACAGAATTTCTGCCCTGTGGAGGATATGCTGGGCTGCCAACAGTCCCGACCTATTCTGCGAGCTTCAGCCCTTTGTCTCTGCTGTCATCCCCTGAGGGCCAGGTGTGGCCAAAATTTAGCAAAGCCAGCCGGCCAGCCACTTTTCGGCTTACTCTCCCACCGCTCCCAAGTCGGGAGAATGGCACAGACCAGCGGCAACCCACGCCCTGTCCACACCCCTCAAGAAAGTGTTCAAGAATCTGGACTCCATGACGGAGAGAGCTCCAAACCTCAGGGTGAGAGTGGAGGGGGAGTGCCGAGAGTTCCGACTTGCAGGTAGAGAATATATACAGTTTTATACAGCTTTATGCCTGGCAGGAGAGTGCCGTGGCACAGGGGAAGGAGGTCCGGTTTTTAGAGAGTCTCTCCTGTGGGGTAGAGTGGGAGGACAGCCGAACTCTGCTCGCTTGTTTGTTTGTATTGAGGTATGGCGTATACTGCGAGCTTTTCTCTTGGGGGAGGGGACTCCCGTCTACTTGGTGATGTGCTCTGTACCTTTTATTGTATCCTTGGGGTTGCAGGTCACTCCAGCAGGGTTGATGTGCGTTCCTCGACCTTGTCTCTTGGCTCAGTTCCAAACCGTTGGCTTTCTCGCTAAATTTCTGTCCTTTAACTCTCCTTCTGGACAGGAGCATCTGCAGAAAGCTGGCTACAGATCGCCATCTTGGCTCCTCCCCCTTCATTGCTTTTTAAAGCTGAATAATCTTCCATTGTATATACAGTAGAACCTCTGTAACTTGACCACTCAAGGCACTGTAACAAACTGGTCAAAATATGGACGTGGTAAACATAAGGACCTAAGCCTACTCTACTGCTGTGGTCATGTGGGGTATATATGGCCTATGAACATTAGGTCAAATTAAGGAGGTGGTTACTTTCGGGAGATGGTCAACTATGGAGGTTCTACTGTATTTATAATATTTTATTTATATATTCAACTGTTGAGGATATATAGACTATTTCCCTTTTTAAGCTACTGTGAATAATGTTGCTATGAACATTGGGGTTCAACATTAAAGTTTTACACAGAGATTTTAATTGAGATTATTCTAGATGTTTATTGATATTTTTATGAAATCATTTGAAACATATACATTTTTAAGAAAATTGTTTATAAAATGGTATAAATCTCCACATACTATTCAAGTTTGTTTCTATAGTGGCTTACATCAGAAAAATAAAATAAAAGTCCTTCCCCTTTTTTCTTGAATCTAAATGTCTTTCTAAAAGTTGACCAGTTGCTGTCATGTCCTTACAAAAGAAAAAATAATCCCTATCTAGATGTTTCAGGGAAAATTTTTACTATCATTTTTAGATAAAGTGTGTTCTTCTGCTAATCTCATAGTATTTGAATTTACATAAAATCACTAGCTCCCACAAGTTCAAGAAATCTTTCAAAGTTAATAATCAAATGGGAATCCATTTAGTTGGTAGTGTATGTCTGTTGATGTTAATAATGATCTACCTTTCTTTTCTGGTCTCTTAAAGATTTGTCTCCTTATAACGCCACTCCTACTCCTTCTTAATTGCAAAAGAAATAACAGAAAGGCTGTATGTTTTGCGACGAGTGTACAGAAAATTTTGAAGGATTACTACTTTCAACAAATGAACTTAAAATAAGAAAGAATGACAAGGTGGTAAGGATACGATATGGAAAATTTTTTAATTCTCATTGGATCCTAAAGTAAGAGCACAAGTTTGGAGACATTTCAAAAGGCACTTGCATTTGAATATACTTTTGAATTAGTTTTCTGTTTTCCAGTTAAGAATAAATCTGAAAATAAAAAGCAATCCTCCTAACTAAGTTGAAAACTATTAGCATGAGGTCTGAGCAATGAGTAAGAGGCAATTGGGGTAGAATGCAAACAACTGGTTGAAGAATGCTGAAAATCCTGTAGACATAGAAAAGGAGAGTTTGGTATGATTTCAGAAAATTCAAGGACTTATTTTGCAAGGTTGTTCAGAGTTCACAAAAGTTATGCTGAGAATAGAAGTGCACATAATTCAGAATTAGGAATGCACTGAGTCAATGTGAGTTAGCAATAGAGAAACTGAAAACGTTCAAAATAGGAGAAATAATATCTGAAGTACACAGTATGACCCCATAGTAAAAGAAAGGATAAGTACTGGACATGATATTAATACCATTGCAAATATTTAAATTTTTCTGGAACACAGGGTTATTTCACATGGCATTCAGCTGGAAAGAATAAAATCTACAGCATTTTGAATGTTTTTCCCTCATGTAAAAAATGTGACTCAGAGTATCCTATCACTTTCTCAATTGAGATTTCAGTTCACTAACGAGGGACTGGAAACCTGATATGAATAAAATTGAAACCACATAGCCCGTCAAAGCCACTCTTCTATTTACTTTGGAAACCAAAAGCAATGCTGTGCAGTGGTCCCTGTCTGCTGAAGATAAAACAGGTTTGGATCATAACCTACACAGTAGCTCCTGAAAAACCACATTGCTTAGGAAACTATTTTCTTCATCGTAAGAGGTTATGATTGGCTTTGAAATTTGGTCATAGTTTCCACATTCAGTAACCATTCTCAAATGATGAGATAATTACTGAAAAATTAGAAATAACACGCATCACGGATGGGGATTTCAGTACTGTGTCTCTTGAAGTATAAGAGCAAACGCAATCTCCGTGGGAAGACTTGGTAGAATGTAATCACAGGTGACACTGTTTTGCACTTCCAGCCAGGCACAGAAGGCAGCACTTCTGGGAGAGAGAAGGATAAGAAGTACAGAGCAGGTAAGATGGTTTGGAATATATTTTGGAACTTTAATTTTATGCATTAATCTACATAAGAAATTGATTTGAAAACCAGCACAAGGGAAGGTGGCTGCATTTGATCTTAAAAAAGGCCAAATTTGGAGCAGATTTACACTCCTGGCAATATATTACTCTAAAAAGTTGGCAGTTATTCAAGTTGAGAAATATAAAGTTGGCCTTGGGGCAAATTTAATTGAAGAAAAACGTCTGATGCATTTCAGTGGATTCTGCAAGCAGATCAAAAAGGTATTCTTAAAGGGCATCGAGAGGATGAATTGCTCAGGTAGAGTAGCAAACAAATAGGTACAGTAGCAAACAACAAGTAGATACCCTCCTGCAAGCTAGGTAGCACTTTTCCAATCTCTAAGATTGTCTCTTTTTGTAAGGAATACCTTGTGATTGGAATTCCTTTTGTATGTCCAACAACAACAAAATATAACACAGCTTCTGCCACTTACACACATCTTAGTTTTGAGACCCTACAAGACACTTGTCTCTTGCAGCTCAAGAAAACATGGAATTCTTATCATTCAACTAAGGAATGATAGTGAAAATTATCTTCACTGACACCAAATTTATACCCCAAGCTATGGTATTGAAAAATTATTTTATATAAGTAATAGCTTGACATGTCATTACTGAGGCATAATGTAATTTTGGAGATATTTCAAACTGAACTCAACGCACATAGTTCCAGCTCAATGTACATATCCAGGACCAAGTTTACATGTGCACAGGCAGTAACAATGAACTACAACCATGGCTTAATTGAGAGAGATGGTCAAAACGACTCTGATGATAATATATATAACAGTTGGAGATGTTATTATATGAAAAATGGTGTGGTAAACTATGAAATATATATATGTAAAGAAAGATCTAATGTTAAAATACTACATGGTTCTCTAGGGTCTTCTACATTAAATCTCTTAGGAAAACAGAGAAACACATTGACCCACATTATCTCTTTAGAGGCTTAATTATCAAGAAATAATTACTCTGATTCTGAAATATTTGAATATACAAACAACAGAAGGACTTCTATTTCTCTATTAATCTTTTTAAGCATGAGTTTTCTTGTGTTTAGTTAGGGTACAAAACATGATGTTATGGGATACAAATAAAAAGTTACAATACTGAAGCAAATGAAACCAACCACCTGACATAGTGACCTATTTTTTGTTTGTGTTTGTAAGAGCAGCCAAAATACACTCATTTTGCATGAATCTCCAATACATCTCTATTAATCTCATTAAAATATAAAAACAAATAGGAAGAGTTCTTCATTAAAATAATTTAATGATAGGGCACATTTTCCTCCAAATTAAATCATTAAACATAAAACATGGGAGCTAGATGAATCATTCTGAAAGCGCTTGAACAGTATTCTTACAGCTTCTATAATTTAAAATCTTAAACTTTAAATTCCTTGTAGTATTCAACTAAGTCAGCAAATTAACTTGAAGTTGGAAACTAATTGAAACAAAATCTATCCCAAAAAGGTCATGTAGTAAAGTTGTGATAAGGTCAGTTCTCCAAGAATTCCCATAGTTATTTACTGCCCTTTGTTTGAGAGGACTGTGTCATCAGCACATTAATTACTGCTTCAAACAGACAGCAGGTATCCAGGGGAAAGATGGTTCTGAGAGAATGTTATAGAAAGCAGGTCTTTTCCAGTGAGTCGCCTCGAGGAATAAAATCACTTTTTATTACAAAAGATTAAACTTTAAATCCATAAACACTGTTGTACTCTGTTAAACAGCTCATAGCATAACCCCACATGATGCATTTTATACCTCATCACTGTACATGAAATACATATCAGGTTTTAGAATAACATATTTATTCTATCTCATCAATATTTTTCTTAAAAGTGGGTAATACACACTGAGCAGGATAGAATCACCATTTTTAAATAAAACATTCTTTGGCTTCAAAGTATTATATAAGTTCATAAATTATGATTTATTTTCTAAAGATTATAATTTTATTGTAGTATAAAATCAAACCAAAAAACAAGTAGATCAACATTGATAGGTGATTCTGGTCCGTTTCTCAGAATTCCACTCTATTTGATAAAAGGGGCTCTAAAGTTCTCTTATGTGTGGTAATTAGATGGAATGAACATTCTTTTAAAAATTAAGAAATTTAGCAGGCTATTCATCAATTAAATAAATGGCAAATTTTCTCAAACATGAATTATTAAATGAGACCATTCCATACAACTGCTATGTCAATCATTAAGAGCTATCATTTTCAAACCTTCTGAATTTTACATGAAAAATATAAATAGGTGAGCATGATCAGTTCAGTTAAAAATGTAACGGATTACAAAAAAAGTAAGAATCTAAAACAACAGCTGCACAAAAGATTTCCATCTATGCAGGGGTGTCCAATCTGTGCCAAAAGGGCCACTGGCAGATTATATGAGGACTATTTTGCTTATTTGAGGCATCAAATACCATGAAAAATATATGCAAACCTTTTCTTTTGCACATCAGCTTTCTTTAGTATTTGTGTATTTCAGGTAGGTCCCAATACAACTTTTATTTTTCAAATGTAAGGCAGAAAAGAGAAAAGATCGGTCTTTAGTTAAGATATGACCTTGAGCAATTCATAAGCATCCATTACATCATCTGTAAAATAAGTTTTATATATAATTTCTAAGAGTAGTCACAGGCTAAGTATTCTTTGATTTAAAGAAATTCTAAATGCTACAACAATTTTCTAGTGATCTGTAGCTTATTGCAATGAGAACGGTAGTTTTTGTTGTTTGAACATAGCCTCACAAGTTGTGAAACAAAACCTCACACAAAAATTGATACCACATACTCATCCTTACAAGTGAGTTTTATATCTTCCATTTTTTATCCACATTAGTGTTTTTTTTTCATTCAGATTGAATAAATACATCTATCAATTCTCTCAGCCTCTGCTAGTCTGAGAAGTTTTATCTCTCTTTAATAACTGAAGGATAACTATGCAGGATATTGTATTCTTGGATAACAGTTTTCTTCTTTTTTTCTTTTAGCATAGTGAAAATGTTGTTTGATCCCCTCCTGTTCTATTGAGAAGACTGTAGCAGGGTTACCTGGAGCTACTTCATATGTTATTTGCTTCTTTTCACAAGCTTCTTTTGGAATCCTCTCTGGGTCCTTCATCTCTGAGAGTTTGATTATTATCTACCCTCAGGTAATCTTAAGGGAGATTGGATGTGTTCAGTGTTCTCTGACCCACCTATACTTAGATATTGACATCTTTCTCAAGCTTTGTAATGTTTTCTGTTATTATGTCTTTGAATAAGTTTCTTATCCCTTGTTCTTGCTCAATTCCTTCTCCAACATCAGTAAGTCTTAGATTTGGTCTTTAGATTTTATTTTTTTATAAACTTTATTGTAGGCAATCTTTACTGCTTTTCATTCTTACTTTGTTTTTCTTCTCTGACTGTATTTTCAAATAGCTTGTATTTGAGCTCACTGATTCTTTACTCTACATTAACCATTACACTGTTAAAGGACCCTAATAATTTTTTTTGGTTCAGCAAATATATCTGTCAGTTCTAAAACTTTTGTCCATTTTTAATTATCATTTTGATCTCTATTAATTTTATCTGATAAACTTATGAATAGCTTCTTTATGCTACCTTGGAGGTTGCTGAGTTTTCTCAAAGCTACAGTTTTGAATTCTTGTTCAGAGAGCTTACATATTGCCACCTTGTTCGTGCTAGTGACTGGTTCCTTACTAGGTCCATTTCAGGTCATAGTTCTCTATTCGTTGCTGTTCCTCCTGGATATATCTATATCTTTACATGGACAAACTCAAAATATTCTCATACTGTTATTGTGGTGTACAATTCACTCTCAACTCTAGAATGCAGCCCAGTAGACATTTATCAAAAACAAATATAACAGGTACAGTAATATGTTAAGAGATAGGTAATAAAAATTGGGTAAATTTAGATAAATAAATGTGAAAATGGGGAGCATGGAAGTAAAGTGCAAATTTTTTTTCTTTGTTTCTATTATTTCTCTACAATAAGCTCTAATCTTTTTATAAAATCTATTATATCTATAACATATTTTTTGTAAGCTGCTGGGTAATAACAATGCAAAACACACAACAGATTCACCTAAAATAAACAGTAACAAATTTAAAACATACTATTAGAGAAAATAATTTAACCACAAAGGAAGAGAAAGAAAAAAAATGAAGAAAAGAAAACAAAGAGTTGACTGGGCACTAGCACTCTGGGAGGCCAAGGTGGGTGGATTGCTTGTGTTCAAGGGTTCTAGATGAGCCTGAGCAAAAGCAAGGTCCCCATCTCTACTAAAAATAGAAAAACTGAGGCAAGAGGATTGCTTGAGCCCAAGAGTTGGAGTTTTTTTTTTTTGTGAAGACAGAGTCTCACTCTATCACTCTCAGTGGAGTGCTGTGCCATCACAGCTCACAGCAACCTCCAGCTCTTGGGCTCAAGCGATTCTCTTGCCTCAGCCTCCCGAGTAGCTGGGACTACAGGCACCTGCCACAGTGCCCAGCTAATTTTTGATGCAGTTCGTCTGGGGCCGGGCTTGAACCTGCAGCCCTCGGTATATGGGGTTGGCGCCCTACTCGCTGAGCCACAGGCGCCGCCCATGAGTTGGAGTTTTTTGTGAGCTATGATGCCACGGCCCTCTACCCAGGGCGATGGCTTGAAACTTTGTCTCAAAAACAAACAAACAAAAAAAAAAAGATAAAAAGAAAACAAAGAGTTAAAAAACAACCAGAAAATCAGCAGCAAAATCCAAGCAATTAAGTACCCACTTACCATTAATAACAGTGAATGTAAATGAACTTAATTCTGTAATTATGGGGCATAATGGAGACAAGATCCAGGCTGGGCAGGGTGGTTCACACATCCAGGAACTTGGGAGGCTGAGGCGAGTGGATCACTTGAGCTCACAGTGCAAGACCAGTCTGAGCAAGAGAGAGACCTCGCCTTTAAAAATAGCCGATTGTTATGGAGGGCACCTGTAGTCCCAGCTACTTGGGAGGCTGAGGCAAGAAAATCACTTAAGCCCAAGAGATGGTTGCTGTGAGCTATGATGCAACGGCACTCTACCAGGGGTGACAAAGTGAGTCTGTCTTAAAAACAAACAAAAAAAACTGTATGCTACCTATAAAATACTTCACCTACAAAGACATACAGAAACTGAAAATAAAGAGGTGGAAAAAGATAACCCATACAATTACAAATCAAAAAGGTACAGGAAATGCTAAACTTACACCAGAGAAAATGGACTATAAATCAAAAATTATAAAAAAGAGAAAGGTTAGTATATAGTGACCTTATCTAGGGTCAATTCAGAAAAAAAGATATAAAAATTACAATGATCTATGCATCCAGCACCAGAACTCCCCAAGTATATAAACCTCAATAGACGAGAGACAGTGAGAGACGGACTGTGGTACAGTGAAAGTGGGGAACTTTCAACACCTCATGTTCAGGAATGGGAAGACCTCCCAGATAGAAAATTGAAAACAAAATATCAGTATTGAACTATATACTAGACCTACCGGGCCTAACTGAGAATTACAGAACAGTTCACCCAACCCTTAGGGACAGGTCCAGATTGGCAGCGGCCAACCATGGGAAAGAGGAAAGACCAGATATGAGGAGGCCAGTGAACCACTAGAACCACAACCACAGCAGGAACTTGAGCTTAGGGCTTTTCCCAACCAGGAGCATGTGCAGAAGCCGAGAGCTCATGATCAAAGTAAACTTTCCCTCATGAACATAGTAAACATCCCACCCTCCCACCCCATGACTGTTTCCAAATATCATGAATATTCCACTCCCAGCTTAACATAAAAATTGGGGGACCAACATATCTGTGGCTCATAGGATCTGAACATATTAAGCCTTATGAGAAAATACCAAAAAAAAAAAAAAAAAAAAAAAGGAGAAACTTCATTATGTTCAGCATCTTCTCCACCTGCAGACAGACCCCTTCCACCCTCTCTCAGGAATGTATTTTTACTTTGTAAACCTTCCTCTTTTGTGCAATAAAGGATTCTACTATAGAATTGCTTCCCTTCTGTTCTCAATTTGTCACACTGACCCTGTTTGTCATTCTTTTAAGCAAGGAGCCAAAGAAACAAGATATCTCTCTAACCAATCCTGACATAATTGCTGCAGAATACACATCTTTTTTTTTATCAGCACAGAGAATACTCTCCAGAAGAGACCACATCACAGGCCATAAAAAGGGATGAACAAATTCAAAAAAGTAGAAATCTGATCAAGTAGCTTTTCTGACTTCAATTAATTAAAACTAGAAATTAATAAAAAGAGAGAGCTCACAAACTTCACAAACACATAAAAATTATCATTCTCCTGAACAATCAAGGATCAATGAAAAAATTAAGACAAAAATAAAAACATTTCTTGAAACAAATGAAAATGGAAAAACAGCATACTATACTCTACGAAATTTAGAAAAAGCACCACTAGGATGTCTATTGTAACAAATGCCTATACCAAAAAAAGTGGAAAGCCTTTATATAACCTAATCACATACTTCAAAGAACTAGAAAAGCAAGAAAAAACAAACTCAAATTAATAGAAAGCAAGAAATAATAAAGATCAGAGCAGAAGAAAATTAAATTGAGACTAAAATACAGAGAAAAATTATTAGAAAATATTAATGTTTGGTTTTTTGAAAGACAAAATTGACAAACTGCTTGCAAGACTAAGAAAAATAGAAAAGAACCAAATATTAAATAAATAAGAAATGAAAAAGGTAACATATACACCCCTAATATGAGACAAATTCTTTATCGTTCAAGTGAAGGCTACAACCCATTTATTGCACAGGAAGACGGGGAAAGGTGAGAGGGAGGGAAGGGGAGGGAGAGGGTGGGGGGAGATGCGACAAAGGGTGAGATCACATGTGTGGTACATATTCGAAGGGTCAGGAGAAAACTTCTAAATAAGGATCAAAAATGTTTTCATATAGTAAATGAGAAAATATCATGAACGGTATGTCAATCAGGTTGATAAAATATCTCAGATTGCATGTGAAG